>JAKSZP010005347.1:0-211853 GCA_022478985.1 Massospora cicadina
CCACCCCGGGTCAGGCAGCATGAAGGAAGGAGTTACGGATGGTCCAGATGGCTGTGGCATAGGCGAGGACACGGAGGGGTCAGTGGCAACCAGGCAATGTCTGCTCAAACATGAGGTCTTGCACAGGGTGTCCAGACCAGGGCTGAGCATGGAGGAGCGCTGGCCTTTGGCCAAAATGCGGCGACACCTGGACGGGTGAAAAAACGATGGAGGTGGGAGTCAATAGGCTCCACACAGCGGGGGCAGCTTCGGTGCTGGAAGATAGGGCCAGTCCGGTCCCCTGTCCTGTATGAATAGTGGAGAACCCTCCATAAGGTGTTGGACACCTTTTCTGACAGGATGGGGTGATAGACGTCCTTCCACAATTCCTTAAGGTCAAATTTCACGGAGGGAGGGAGGAGCTCGAGGAGTCTTGGGCGGATGGGAGGACGATCTTGGGGGTTGAGGCGAGTTGTGACAACTTGTCCATTGTGCACAATTGCATGGCGACGTGTGCTGAAGCCAGGGCCTTCCCTTCTGTATGGGAAGGCATGGTGGATCCGCGCGCCTACTCGTTTCAGGGTAAGGAGAGCCTGGTTCCAGTAGGGGGATGAGGATGGTTTTAGGCGATGGCCTGGGTGGTTTGTGAGCCACTCCCCTAATGAGGTCAGAGATGCTCTAGGAAGACCCAGAGCTGCTGACACTGACTGGCGGAGGGCGGGCGCCCATTGGGGCATGGGGGTCGCGTCCCAGCAGACAATCGGCCATAGGAACTTCAGGAAGATTGTTTGGCGTGGAATCGCGTGTCCAGAAGCCCTAGGCCCCCTTCATTGCAGGGTCAGGCAATGGTTGAGAGGGCCATTGGTGGATGGTTTGAGCCCCAGATCCAACAGCGGAGGAGTACATTGAGCCGCGTATAAAGGCATCTGTGAATGGGCAGACGTGCGCTAGGAACCAGACTTTGGAGAGAAGGAACACATTGGCCATCAGAGCTCGGCCCTGGGGGGTGATGTGCCGCCGGTTCCAGCTTGCAATCCTGGAGTTAACTGCTGCAAGGAGCAAGTCCTCATTGTCCCTTAGCGCAACTCCTTGTTGGTTGGTGAGAACGCCCAGGTGACGGAAGGTACCGCGCTCAGGTTCAATACCAAATGGTGGGGGAAGGTGGGGGAGCCGACCTGTACAACTGTTGTCTTGGAGGTGTTGACCATGGCGTTGGACGCCTTGGTGTACCTCTCAATGGTCACAGCAGCGAGGGCAACATCCCCAGGGCAGCCAAATGCAATGGCAGTGTCATCTGCAAATGCCATGGTGCGTGTGGGGGCTTTACCTGGGACCAGAATCCCTGTTAGCTTGTCCTGTAAGGGAGGCCAAGAGGGGGTCAAGGGTGATGTTAAAAAGGATAAGGCTCAGAAGGTCCCCTTGCCGGAGACCTTGTCCAACTGGTACTGCCACTGTATAGCCCATTGGCGCCAGGACTCTGGTGTGGAGCTGGTCATAGAGCGCTGATATCCAGCGCCTAGCTGCGGGTGGGAGATGGAAGCGGGCCAGGGAAGCATCAATATACTTCCAGGCTACCTATCATATGCTTTCTCCATATCCAGGAGAGCCACAAAGCCATTCACCTTACGAGAGTTAGCAGTCAAAGTCACGTGAAGGTCATTATAGTTGTCCCATAACGACCTCCCCGGAATAAAACTGTACTGGGATGGGGAGAGGCGAGGCGAGGTGACACCCATTTGGTGATGCGGTTGGCCAGAAGCTTCGTGAAGAGCTTGTGGTCTGTGTTGATCAACGCTATGGGGCGCCAGTTCTCCAGGTTCTCACAGTCTGACTTCTTGTGAATGAGGGTCGTGATTGAGCCTCTGGAGTCGGGGAGGACCTCGCCATACACCAAGAGTGCAGCGAAGAGGTCGCGGAGGGTTCTGGCTATCACTGCAGGTTCCAGAAGGTACACCTCAAAGGGTATTCCGTCTGGGCCTGGGGCTTGGGCCGTGGGGATTTCAGAAGGGTTTCCATCACCTCCTGGATGGAAATAGGCGCCATTAGAGCCTCATCAGCCCGTGGGTCAATGGGCGGCTCTGGAGCCCGCCACAGGAAGTCTTGGATGTCCGATGGGTCCACCTGGGTGGCATGGAAGAGGCTGGAGTAGAAGCGGTGTAGTTCCTGCGTGATTTTCTCCTTGTCTGAAGTGGTTGTAGTGCCAATCTTCAGTGCAGTAATATCCTGCGCTGTTGACCGGGCTTTCTGTTTCTGAAAGAAGAAGCGGGTGGGGCGTTCCCATTAAGCATAGTAACGGGATGTTGTAAAGTTTGCTGCCCGTTCTTCCTGCAGTGTGAGCTCCAAGCGGAGTGCTTCCTGCGCCGCTTCCCAGTCTTCCAACCATCTGAGAGAGGGCGAAGGCTGGCAGTTTCACTCTAGATGTTTGATTCTGGCTTCCGCCCTTTTGACTCTGGCGCGAGCTGCAGTCATCTGGGCTTTGGCACAGTTGTAAGCAACGCGGGTGATGCCCTCCTTGGTCACCGCCCATCTAGCCTTGTGGTCAAGCAGGTGGGGTGGGGGAGGTGAGAGTCTCCCGGATGATCATAGACAGCTTCTCCTTAGTGAAGGGGTTGTTGAGAAGAGCTGGGGCAACCCTAGGCCAGAACCTACGCGATGGTCTAAGTGTGGTGGTGAGGACAACGGTGATTGACCTGTGATCACTCAGATGGTTGTCACGAGAGATGGGAGAGGAGACGCGGCCAATTAGCAGGGGGCCAATCAGTGCCATATCTATGCGTGACGCTGACTGGAAAGCTCCTCCATCATACTGGATCCTAGTCATGCAACCTAGGCCAGACGCGGAGGGTGGAAGCGCATCTATAAAGCCACTCAGGCGAAGGAAATCCTGGAGGCGATTTGATCCAGGGCGTTCCTTTGCTGCAGGGGTAAGAGTCATGGACGCGACTTATGGTTGTGTTGAAATCTCCTAAGAGGACTGTATTCCGTGGGAGATTGAGTTGGAGGAGCTCTTCCAAGAGCCAATTTTGCTCCTGACCTGCATTAGGCAGGTAGATGCTTGCAGCGAAGAAGGAGAAGTCAGGAGAGGTGAGTTTGGCCAGTATGAGGCGGCCACCTAGATATTGTGAAAAAGAATGGGTTTTAACCCGGGGATTCAAAACAATAAGGGCGGCATGGTTTGTCTAGAAGGAGTTGCCTCCAAACTGTTCATTCCATGCAGATTGTTCGTGGGGGAGGATATGGGGCTCCTGGACAGCAGCGATGTCAATTTGTGCTGACCTGAAGTTTCGGAGGAGGCGGGCTCTCCACTTAAAGTCCCGCAACCCATTTGCGTTGATGGATTGCAGGGCCAGGGTGCTGCCATGGGGACTCATAGCTGTTCCCCTCCATGTCCTGGGGGGTTGCCATCGCTTAAACCTGCTGCTGTGAGGCGGCTAGTTTTGAGTCCTTTAGCTTGACTATTAGCTGCAATCCGTGAGGAGCGTCGAGGGTTCTGAGGGGAAGGAGAGGGTGGGGGCGGAGGACCCAGTAAGCCAGCCTAAGATGCTGCCCCCGCTCCGTTGCAGGGGAAGGACCTGAGGGTGCTCAATGGTGACCTCCGCGGTGTCCCCATTTGATGAGTCTGAGTCCATATTCACTTCCTCCAACACTGCAAAGGATCCGCGCGATTTGAACTGTGGGGTTGGGGTAGGACTCTTTGAGGTGGCACTTCTACCGCAGGCCGCGAGTTGCCAGTCCATGCTGGTGGGCATAGCTCCATTGGGAGCTGAGGGTTGATGCGATACATCGCTGGTGGAGGTTGGTGGGGGTGCCGCGGAGCCCTGAGTAGGGGTGGCTGACGAGGGGCACCCTGTGGGAGATGCCTTGCGCTTGGTGAGAGAGGGAGTTGACTCTGGGAGATTGGAGGGGGTGCCCATTGGAAGGGGGGCATAAGCGCGAAGGTATCCCATACCAATAGTGGGGTTAGCTGTTTCAACTGCTAGGCGTAAGGCCTCAGGGGACAGGTCTTGAACGGGAACCCATTGTGTGGGTTGTGGAATTGCTGCTGCAGCCATGTGGGATCGTTTTTGGCCTGGTTTAGGCCCCTGGGTGGTGGCTAAGAGGGCTTGTTTTCGAGCTGTGCAGCCACTATACAAGTGTCCAAGGGCGTTGCACCATGAACACCGGGGGCGCGCCTAATCAGGGTCGACAAAAAAGATCTCAGGGCATGCCCCAACTACCGCCACACGAGGAATAACCTCAATGTTGCGGGATACAGTGGGGGAGGGGATGAACGACGCCCTAGCAGTGCGAGCTCTTTGAGTGGGAGCATAGTAAGAGGGGACGCTAAAGTCCACTGAAAGAACAGACCCAAACTCCATTAAACCACGATGGAGTGCCAGTTTAAGAGACTCAGGATCAACAGTCGTTAGTGTAGGTTGGAAAAAGTAACCCATGAGATTTTCTCCAGGTGAGAGCGTGTGCAGGAGATGTGAAGAGATCCGCGTGGAATAATGACCTGGAGGGTGGCAGCATGGTCAGCAAGGGCAGCTTCAGTGAATCCCACATCGATGTAGTGGCCCTCCACTGTTTCATGGATGGTGGTGTTAATTGGAAATGTCTCCACGATTGCTGCAAAGTATGAGAAGTAATCCTCCATATAGAATTCAACAGGGTTATGCCCATAATAAAGGCGAATTGCGTGGGAGAGGGTTGAGCGAGGTAGAGCTTTTTGTGCTCTAGTTTCAGCCCATTTCTTCTTAACATCAGCAATAAACGCCACTTCACGGGGATCAGCTTTGGGTAGCGTTGGTGCCAGAGGTTTTTGCCACGCCCCAGTGGCTCCTTTGGTACGTTTGTGTTTGCTTTGGGCTGCAATTGCAGGTTGAGTGTAAGCTGGTGGTTTGGACAAGTTTGCGGAGTTCCAATGTTTCTGGAATGTTGCAGCAGTTGCTGGCGTCATATTAAATTGAGGGGCGGTTTGTTGGGCCTCGCTAAATTGGGGAGGCCCATCCAGATTGGAATTAACTCCAGCCAGTTGGGAGGAGGGAGATGTTTCATCACCATCCCAATCTATTTGGGTAAATTCAGCCCGAGTATTTGCTGTGATTTCGTGGGCAAAACTCACTGGCTGATTGGTGAATTGGTCGTTTTCAGCATATTGAGATAAAGTGCCAACTTGAGAAGTGCCGATTATGGGGTTTAAATGGGACGGGTGAGATTGGAAAGGTGTGAAGTTCCAAAATCTGAACCATTTAAATCCCCATTGGGAAGAGTAGATTGTCCCAATTTGGTGCTTAGTGAACCAGAATGTGCGGCTAATCCAACCTTACATCCGAGGGTTTGGGGGCCAGGTGATTGTTGGGCCTCACTAAATTGGGGAGTCCCATCCAGATTGGAATTAACTCCAGCCAATTGGGAGGAGGGCGATGTTTCATCACCATCCCAATCTATTTAGGTAAATTCAGCCCGAGTATTTGCTGTGATTTCGTAGGCAAAACTCATTGGCTGATTGGTGAATTGGTCATTTTCAGCATATTGAGATAAAGTGCCGATATGAGAAGTGCCGATTATGGGGTTTAAATGGGACGGGTGATATTGGAACTGGTGTGAAGTTCCAAAATCCGAACCATTTGAATCCTCATTGGGAAGAGTAGATTGTCCCAATTTGGTGCTTAGTGAACCAGAATGTGCGGCTAATCCAACCTTACATCTGAGGATTTGGGGGCCAGGTAGCTGGGTATCGCCCCTCATGGAGGGAGCCAGAAACACGGCGTCAGCAATAATAGATGGGGCTGAATTAGCTGACACAATGGGGGAGGTGAATGTCTGGATGGGCTGAGTTGCATTCAACTGAGCAGACGCCATTAAAACAGCGTGAGTGATGGCCTCCTTGGTTGGAGGGGGCCCAGCGGGTTGGTGGGAGGCAGCGCACACAGAGCTGTTAGGCGTGCAGGTTGCAGAAGTGCGATCAGGTGAACTGGCGCTAGTTGGAGTAGCTCCAGGTTGGGGGTGGTGCCTGCTTTCATGGCTGCTGCTTGAGAGCGGGTGATTCTGGTTGACCCTGAGGTGGGTAACCGAGGGTTGCTTCGTTTGGGGTGGTGCTGGCTCGTTTGGCATAGCCTGCGGGTTCTTTTGCGGGGTTTCCCGCCATATTTGCTAATAGTTTTTGTAAATCTCTTTAGTGGAGCTAAATTTCAGGCTGAATTGACTTTCGAAAAGTGATGCTTAGCAGGAGAGTGCTGATATTGACTTTGTTGTTCATTAGGGTTTTAGGCTTAGACCTCAGACTCATAATGGCTGACCTGAGCCTCTAAGCTAGTATACTTCTGCTTTATCTCACTAAACAATTTTTAGTAAACCTCATAAACGCTCATACATTCTCAATTCATAGTTTAAAGCTTCCAGGATAACGTTAAGAAAAATGGATTACTAATAGGGCAAACTCCACATCCTTGTGAAATTTACTCAATTTATCTTAGAAGGTTTTTTTTTAGTTTTTAAGTATCTTGCCTTTCATGTGATTTTCAGTTTGGGGGCATTTTACCCAGGGGACTAAGTGGCCCTATGGACACCAGTCGCCCTTCAGCCCCTTTAGAACCTCTGAGCACTCTTGGACCTTCAGGGCTTTGGGCCCTTCAAAACCATCATTTCCTATGGGACCCTCTTGCCCTTGTGTCCTTCAGGTCCTTTGATAACAGTATCAGCCTTGCGTTGCAGCCAGTTAAAAAAACCTTTACCTGAGCTAACTGTTGCACTAATGCTAATTCTAAAGCCTGGTTATGGGTGGTAGCTTTCAATGAGATGTGCTGTATACATTTGCATTCTTTTTTACCACACTTTTTAGCCATTGGGAGATGTGGGTTTCCATGTAGCCAAAAATTCCAGAGTCCAGTAAGGCGGTTTGACTTTGTGCATCATTAATAAGGCGGTGTTATCTTAAATTACTTCACAATTATCCTCAACGTAAGAGGAAACGGCTTCATAAAACATGACCAGATTGAAAAGAGGCACTGCATTAATCCTAGCCGATGTAATATCTCATTGTTTTGTAGCTTCACTAACTGGACGATTTGATGGAGGGCATTATGTACAAACTGACGTAAACAGGGCTCTGCTCCACTGAACAGTTCATTACTTGCTAAGGTAGCTGATCCTTAGAGTCACCACATATAAGAGTGACAGAGGTAGCTCATGAGTGACTGAATTGACTATCAGTGGAATAGATTACCTCTAAGAGTTGTTTTATGGTGTCAGCTACATTTTCTAATTAAAGATATATGAGGATTTAATTTATAACAGGTAGATTGAGTTTTGAGGTACACCAGAATTCTGGGCTCTCAAGATATAAAGCTCATACCTCGATTTGAGAATTGCTATTCTTTTGGGAATGCTCCTCTCCCCATTTGAGGGAAGAAATTTGTTGCTATAGTTATCTTCAATAGTTTGCAATCAACACTTTTACTAATTACAACTCAAGGTCTCCTGTAGTGAGACCCACGTTTTAGCTTTTTCTCAAGGGGAAAGCTGGATCTAAAAAAGTTCAGGTGTCTGGAGCAGTAGAAAAAAATCTTGAATTTCTTTAGGATATCATTGAAGAGTGGAATGACTGTAGGAAGGAAATGGGGATGCACTTTCTTCTTTCCAGGCTCTGATTGTTGACAACTATCCTTGTTTATGATACGTATCATTGTAACTATGTAAAGAGATGTATATAATTATAAATTTTGTAGGTGAAAGTATACAACAAACTATTGGTTAAAAGTTCTTGATATATATAAGAGGGTTTGGTGCCCTGTAACAGATAGGGCGCCTGAGACCTCCTTATTCAGGATCTTCACTCATCATCCAGTAAGGAGGTTGATCCACAGACATCTCTTTGGTGTTTTTTAAATCATCATCTTCTCATTGTTCTAAATCTTCCAGGTTGCAACCCTGGATACTAGGACAGAGAGGCATCAGCTGATAAAAACTTAAACCCCTTAATTAATTCTCGGCCATTTAAGGGAAAGGACCTATCAGTTGACATTTATTCAATTCCTGAAGTCTCAATTCTGGAGGAGGACAGTCAAATGGTTTGTCAGCCCAATTTATAGTTACTTTAGACCATTCTTCAGTTTGAATGCTAACACTAGTTATCAAATTTCCCTAATAAAGGCTAATGGTTGAGCTGCCTGTTTTTGGGGGGATATTGTGGCTGTCACTTTGGGTTTAATAAAATTTCTAAAAAGTAAACAAAGTTTTCTGATATTCTGAACTTAGTTGTAACAATAAAAACTCCTTTAATCAAGCAGGATAGGGACATGCACCCTATCTAGGATAAAAAAAGATTAAATACTAAGGACCTGCCTATCACTCAGACTTCCAACCTAGGGCATACCCCAGAGATATTGATGGCTTCTGCTTCTCCCTGCCTTTTTGTGTCTTTCTCAAACTCATCTCTCAGCCTGAACCCATCCTAATATTAGAATATGCAGAGTTTTACATAAAAAAGGTTAAACGGCTCTGAAAAGTCTTAAAAAATTTTAGGAAACCTCACATCATGATTTCCATTCCACCACTTCAACAATTGGCTCAATTAAGAGCCATTGCAAATGTAAAAAATTGACAACTTGGGCAACCACAGGTGAATTTAGTTTGAATAAAAAGCCAAAATTAGGGAAAAGTCAGATGAAATATGTTGAAAAAAGGGAACAAACTCATCACCAAATTTTATAATTTACAGAGTGAGTTTGAAATTTTGACCCTTACTAAAGCAGACCAGCAATAATTGGGTATTTTGGATGATTATTAGACTACATATAATCATTTAAGGCTATTAATTCTATCACTATCAAATTTAGAATTGGCATTTAACCCAATGTTTAGGGTTAGGTATTTCCTCTCCTTAGCACCTCATAATACCTAGCACCCTGCTAATGGTAGGGTGTTGGGTTATTCTATTATTAGACCTATAGTTATCACTATGAAGTTCCTAGTTTATTCCTTTAAAAATTAAAATCCAGACATATATTGTTGGGTACTATGGCTTTAGAAAGGGCTTTCTTTTCACTTTAAGTGATTTTTATGGCGGAAACTTCTGTAAATATTTTCAACCATAGTAACTTTGCAAATACCTAAAACTCCCCACCCTCACTTACCCCAGAAGGACACCCAAAACCCCTCTCATCCACTATGAACTAGTCCTTAAGACAAGGTGTCGCCTTGTAATCTGGAGCTGCTGCTAGGAGTGTTTTGACCCCACGACTGCAGCCCAGTTTTCTCATGGCTCACTCACGTCCTAACATTAATGCTATGCAGATTCAACAATAATGGTGTGTCCAGATTTGGGAGGTGGTTATGGAGTTGGGCAGGACAAATAAGGAGGTTAGCTACAGAGTGGATTATTACAAAAAAACTTGGAAGACAGGTCCACTCCTCTCACATGGTCTTTTCTAGGGCTTAGTTATTGTGTAAAGTTGAAAGTTTAATTTCTGCAATGGAAGCTTATTGGCTTTTCATGGCGCTAGAACTTCCAGGTTGACTTTGTGAAAGTTCATTGATAAACTCTTGACAGTTAATACAATCTCTGCGTGGATCCAGCTTTTCTCATACATTGTGTAACGTTTTATGGCATCAAGTATTGTAATCCATTTTTGATTTGTTATGACTTCAGTATTTCCTCTACTTCAGACTTAAGGTACCATAAACCATGATATGTTCTGTTTCTGAAGGCTTTTAACCTTTAGATGGGTTAGAAGGGAGACGTGGAAGAGATATGGATCTTATAGTGTGATGGCAGATCCAAGTGGAAGGATCTGTTGCTCAATATTTTGCTAACAAGAAATAGACCAGCTCATTTACAATCCAAACTACAACAAGGGACCTTAAGGTGAAGGCTCTTGATGTACACCATTACTAGGTCACCTACTGGATACTCAGGTACTGGGTGACGCTTCTTATCAGCTAAATTCTTAGTGTCGTTAGTTGATTTAGTTGACTGGTTCTGTACTATTGATGCACTTTTGTAGATGTGCAGCAAAGTTGTAACCCGCTGGGTGTTACTGCATATTTGAGGGCCAATAATGAAGGCGAGGTGTACCCTCAAGTCGAAGGACATTGATTCCCCAGTTGATGAGTAAAAAAATGTTATAAGAAAATGAGCCAGATGGAGTTCAGCTGATCATATATATTAGGATGCAGTAGCATAGCACCAGAGGTACTGAACCAATGACTGGTTTGTTTGTTTAGTTTGGCTATCATTTTAAGGATGATCTTCCAACAATATACATGGCCTGATCCTCATGATGCTGCACAGAGCCACCCAAGTACTATTTCAATATTATAACCCTCTGTCACTGGTCACTTCCTGTGGCTCTTAAAAAGTGAGAAGACGTAGTTTACAAACATCTGTACCATGCTTTCAGCAGTAGTTATCGTCATACAAGGAATGAATTAGAAAATTTGTGAAACAATTTAAGTCATGATACATCATATCCTTTAGACGTTGTTAAACTAACAATGAAATCCATTAATAGTGAGTTATATGTCCCTGCTGCTTGTTGAAGGGGGTGGAGTAGGCCGTTTCACCATGTCATATTTGGAGTGTGCTCATGTCAAACAGCCCTCAACCCACGTGAGAATGTTCTTTGTGCGTAAATTCCAAATATTCCAACGCTTATCAATGTATTTTATTTTCAATTTTGGGGTGCCCGATGGTATGTGGTCATGGTGTTCATGATGTGGTAATTCATGATGGAGTGAACCCAAACATATAAAAAAATAGATTAATCTAACTTTTTTGGGTATACAATATGGATGGGGTCTTTCCAGTATCAATAGTGACTAGTATGTCACAATTTTCAGGGTCTGATGACCATAAATGCAAAAATTATATCAAGAGGTAAACGTTGACTTATGTTAAATTTAAGGCAAATTTACTTAAATTATCCTCTCTAACAGATTCAAATGAGGTGACAAAACCTTGGAGATTGTAATAATGAGGATTTATATCTGGGATGTAATTTGGAAGGAACGACCATGGCAATGACTGGAGTGGTGGTGTCACTATTTGGGTTGCTAAGGTTATCATGACTAACTCAGAGTCATCATTAACATTAGGCCCATGAGGGGATTATTGTTAATGATTTCTTGCATAGTTTGGGTGTTTGTCACGATTTGCTATCATGAGGTGCAAAGCAATACTATTAAAAAATCATGCCCACGTACACGGATATGTAACATTAATATCAAGCAATAGGTATTGGCATAACTTCACATAATATCAATGGCGGTTGAAGAAGTTGCTGGTAATGGAAAGACCCACACAGAGCAGGAGAGTTTCCAGTTGCCAGAGCTCCAGATTGGAAGCTGATTCAGCGGCCTTTGAGACCACGCAACTTGGGTTCATAACAGGGCCAAAAAGACAAGGAAACGCTAAAATAAATTTAACCAAATGAAGATTTAGTTTTGTGGAGCTTTAGCAAAAGAAACTGAAGAATTTAAGAGAGGAAACCTTTATATACCTCTTACTCAGTGTATTTCAAGATCTGGTTATATTGTTCCAGAAGAAAACTAGTTTGCCAAACATCAATTTACTTTAAATCCTTTGCTGAGGTTTGTTATGTAATTAAAGATACTCACAGCCAACAGCCCTTTAATAAGAGCAGTTGTACGCAGGTTGGTAGCTTTGTGGTCAGATACCAGATTTGAACTTGAGTTATCTAAAAAATATAGCTTTGATCACGTTCTTTTTGCTTGGGCTAAATTACTGGAATGTCTTGATTGACTTTTGATCCTTTACGGATTTTTTATAGCCTGTGGTATTTGTTTTCAAGTTCATTAGAATTAAGGCTAGTTAAATTTTACTTGCAGAAGTGCATTTCATGACCAATTAATGTCTTGCCTTATTTTCTGCAAAATACTAAGGCAATGCATGATATAGGAAAACCCTGAATTGTAACAGTGGACTATTTAAAGCTAATATTTCAAGTTAAGTTTGATGAGCACAGGTGTGTCTGGGTCTTCCTATGTGATAACTTCTGTGGCTGCAATAGTAAACTAGTGACTTATGGTAGTTCATACTACTACATTATGTTTGGCCCTCTGCATTAGGTAATGCCAGTGAATCAAATGCTTAGACACATTTTTCACATTTTATTATAGTTAGCCCATGAGCGCTCATTTTAACTGAAATTTTTGAGATATATGCCACTGGATGTTCTTTCTATCAAGTTTTTGTAGCAAGACAGAGCCCACCGACATACCAGAGGCATCACATATTATGATGAAAGGTTTGTCATCATCAGCGTGGCGCAAGACAAGCATAGTGGGGAAACATACGTAATTGACTCATGGTCTTTTTGACACTCAGACGTCCAGATGAATGGGGCATTATCTGTCAATGAGTGCAAGGGCGAGGCAAGCTCTGAGATAGCTGGTGCAAATTTTTCAAGATAAAACTGATCCTTGAAAGCTGTGTAGTTGTCTTTAGATGGTATGAGTCATCCATGTTTTTAGATTTTAACTTTGAGGGAGCTAGAGTGTCCATCTTACACACAAGATTTTAAAAGCATTGAATTACGTCCTTGTGGAACTCACATCTGGAAGACTTCACAAATAAGACTGCCTTTTGGAGTGCTGCAGCCACAGCCACCAGATCTTTTGCATGCTTTTAGCATTAGGAGAATAGACAATAAATAAACAACGTAGGTATACCGCAAAGGTTATTAAGAAATCTCATAGAGCGTTATTGATGAGGCGCTGAAAATAAATATGCGCATTTTTAATCAAAGAGCATAAATTTAAACTGGTATATTCCATGAATGGGTGCGGATTGCTGGTAGCCATTCCTAGCGATACTTCACCCAAACTTGATGGAAAGCATTCACCAGGTCAAGGATGATAAAAACTTTGGATTTGATATTGCTTGTGCAATATTGGCTTAAGTGGTAGAAAATAGAAATTGAGATGGTAACGTTGTTCAAATTCCCATAAACCACACAATGTCTCAGGTTACCAACAGGTTTCTGGGTAAAAACACAGGGGATAAAATGGGTAAATTTCTTAATCACCCATTTTTCTCATCATATACTCAAAGCTTTAAAACTTGATACTCCTTAGCTGTATAAGCGTAAAAGATGCAGATGAGTTTGATAGGATCAATTTTCATCTGGAAGCACAACTAAAACTTTTTTGTGGCTTGGTAAACGATTAACGTCTTCCACATCAAATACATTATTGAAAATCTCAAGGATCTATGGCAATGTAGATAATTCAGAAATGACTTTAGTAGAGGAGTCCTCCACGGTTGCCATTACTGAATTCTTTATTACTATTGTTAAGAGAAAAAGCATTTCACTCAAATGAGAATCAGAGGTAAAGTCTCGCATTCTTTTCATTAATTTAATGTTTGCTGATTGATGACGTCACCAAGTTACCTCCAAAATCATTAGGTATAACAGCTCTGGATATGCTGAAAAAATTGATCACAAACTTATGTGCTGAGCAACAAAATGAAGTGGTATACACAGAAGGAATGTGACTATTGGAACACGTAAGCACCTAAAACAGGCGCACCCAATGTGGCTTCTAGGTCCAAGGCCTGCATACCTGCAGGTCAAACTAATTTCCTGTAGCTCCAGTGTTCATCAAATTCAGTATTTAAGACCTTACTTTGCCTACTGTAATGTGAAACTTAGATAAGAAGTAAGTATGGTAAATTTATATGAGTCATTGAGGAAACAAGCACTTAGTACTGACTTCATGATTGTAAGAAGTTTCTGAGTCCGTTTATACTACTTATAAACTTAGAGGACATTGCTGAAGCCTGAGCATATGACATATGTAATGATTGTGGATCTGAGGGGTAAGAAAAGAGTGTATTTGGAAACCTACCCTTGTATACTGGACAAACATTGCTATTCTTCAATTTAATTCACCAGCGATATTACTAAAGGAGATACTGCTGGGTTCTTGATATTTACAGGGACTGCAATCTCCCTTAGGGCTCAATTATAATATCTTAAAAGTGAAGTAATTATCTAACCCATGGATTCATTATGAAGCATCGGATCTCCTTTGTAGAAGGGAACTGTTTGGGTATACATGAGATTAATGGCAAGAGGTCATTTTTAGGGTGCTTGGTTCATGATTTTATACTTTACATTGTTAATCTATTTTGTTAGAGGTGGTGATATATTAGCTAACATTGCACTATCTGTATCCACCAAGTCAATGAAAGCCATATTAGTTGGTGATCAAAGTAGAATTTTAACCTATGTATCTTAAGGCTAGGAAATCTTAGCCAGAGGCTTATGGGTAGCACCATCTAAGCAGACACAAGCTTTAGGGATTTTGACTAATGATGTTCTGCAAACAAATTAGGGGAAGCACATTTAGTAGGCTAGTTGTTTAATTATTAGTAACTGATCCACAGTATAAAAGGATTTGAACCAACATAATTGCAGAATTAAATATTAGTTAAGTTATCTCTTAAAATTCAACATGCAAGAGAAGATTGGGTTTATGACTGAAATGCCTACCGCACCCATGGAAGGTTTTTGTAAGGATTTAGGGAGCCCAAGTTGGCTCTGGTTACACTGGCGGGTTTTGATCAGAAAACAGAGTAACCAATCAACAGCTGTTAGTTTTACCCACTAAGTCCTCTAGTTGACAAGGGGAAAGCCATCTTTGCAGATGCACCAAAATGACCTCATCAGTCATCATGGTGCACAAAGATTATTTAAGATGGCAAAATGGAAACGGCGAGAGGGGCAATGATTTTATTATAATTACTGTTAAAGAACAAAATAGGATACTACCATCATTAATAAAGGCACTGGCTTTTATATAGGAAAAGGGGTTTTACAATTTGTGTCATTATCCTTGGGTTCTTCAGATCTGAGTTCAGCATCTTCTCAGCTGCAGGTTTCCAGGGTTTGTGCTTAAGGTAAGAGGGTCATTTTGTAATTTGGCGCTAGAACTGAGGTAAATTGAGGCAAATTCATGCAATGGCGTGAAAACTAAGGTATAGAAAGGTGATGAGGTACGTCATGATTGTCTGACCCCAATTTGGATTTCTTTTAATATTTTGAAAGTTTTCCAAATTGAAACGCGCTCCATCTTTGAAGGTCCAGCTCTAAATTGACAGCAAATTTTAAAATTATTGGTAAGGGACATTGGGGAAGGAATGAAAGGGAGGGTAAAAAGGTTCTTAGTTTTATATACTTTGATAAAATCAAATTATCATTTTTGAATTGTCATAAAACAAAAGGCGCCAGAATTTTAAAAATTTTAAGTATGCAGGCAAATGGACGGCAGTATTGGAGGACTTACCTAAAGTACTTCTGGCGTTATGGTAGAGATGAGGTTTTTCTCTACACAGGAGCTTAATCTTTCCAACATGCCATGTGCTAGGCAGGAGGGGGATTGGGGTGGGCACAAATATAGAATATTTCTTAAAATAAATTTGCCCTTTTTTACATGAAAAAAGGGTAGTAGGCATTACCTGGCTTCTTGTCCTTAGTGAAAAGCCTAACAGGTTTCCCTAATAGCATAGCATTGCTGAACCTATACTTTGGGGAAGTCTTTTAGAGTGAATGAGGTTGGCTTTGTAATGGGCTTTATAAATTGCTTTTCTGGTGACAGTAGGCTCTTCTGGTCAGCAGGTCAACCAGTATGAAGACTGGTTAGCCCTTGCTGTTTCGCCTTAGGCAATAGGGACAGCAGTGCCGGATGACTCCTTGGCATGTCACCCACGCCATCTGAGGGGATCCCTCAGCCTAAACCCTCGACCCATAAGAATAAATACAAACTTAAACCAATAGGGAGAATAGCAAAAGGAGGTGTTTATTAAAAAGGGAAGCGCCAGGTATTTATATTTACAAAAGGCTACTGCACCTATCGCCAACTTACCAGCTCATTTCTGTACCTTCTAGCCAACTCTCTCACTCTCTCTCGCTGCACTTCTCTCTTCCCTGAGTTGACCCTCTCGCACCATCCTTCCCAATGTTCAAATTAGTTAATCTCATCTTTGGCCTTGAGTTGCCAGTGAGCCTTTTCAAACGATTATAAATAATTTAACATCAGAAATGGATTTATCCTTTGAGTAAATTATTATGTTCTATTACCACTTTGGCCACTTAGTAAACTTGGGAAATTTCAGCTTCTTGCTAAAAGTACAATTTGACTCTTCGTTAGTCAATCTTCAGGGTATTGCCTTTCAGGTGACAGTCAATTTTATATATAAGGCGCTGGAAACAACCTTGGCTACCTTGAACTTGAGATCATTAGATTCCGCTGACATATAATAAATTACATAATTGGATCATCCTCAGCTATTAGTTTCTGGTGATCCTTATACTAATTTGAGCCATTGATTGCCCCACTTGATCCTTACTTTCAATCTTAGCGGAATACTTGGATTTGGCTCAACCTAAATGGGGAGCAACTACCTAGCTCACATCAATAACCACGAAATTCAGTCAACAAGCCATTCAGCCGAGATTGGCCTATTTCATCCCAAATATCGCTACATCATTGGAGGAATCCATCTGGTTAATTTTCTGACATTTTCCCCCACCTAACCAGATGGTATTCTTCCTACTTTTTCTAGCCTCAGCGTGTGGAGCGGGCGTCCAGAGACTTCCCCTCCCTTTACCAATGATTGCTGGAATCTACCAGTTTGGGGTCACACCAGCATGCTCTTTCCCTCCCAGCCAAACCAGTGGCTCATCCCCACCACCTCCTCACCAACCTGTCAGCTGCTTCAGCACCAACCATCAGAACCCCCTGGTTCAAGAACCGCTGTCAAAAAATCGCTTTTCTAGTGACAGTGGGCTCTTCTAGTTGGCAGGCCACCGTTATGAATACTGGTCGGCCCTTGCTGATTTTCCTTAGGTGATGGGGCCAGAAGTGCTATCTGATCCCTTGGCGTGTCACCTGCGTCATTTGGTGTTCCCCACAAAAATTCCCAACTAATAAGAATAAAATAAGCTAATAAAAAAGGGTTGATTAGTCAAAGGGAGACATTTATTGAGAGGGAAGCACCAGGTATTTATATTACTAAAAAGGCTTCTGCACCAACTGCTAACCTATCAGCTCATCGCTGGACCTTCCAGCCAACCACTCTCTCTTGCTCTTGCTGCACTTCTCTCTACCATGGAGTTGACCCTCTCACCCCATCCTTCCCAATGCCTGTATTAGTTTTGGCTCATCCTCAGCCTTGATTTGCTGGTGAGCCATATATTCATTAAATAAAAATTATTATTAAAATGGGTTCAACTTAGTAAATATGCGCCAGAAACATCTTTGGCTGCTTAATACAAACAGAATACTTAGCTTCTTTCTGACAACACGTTTTGAATCTCCTGTCAATTATTTATGGAATCACCTTTCCAAGGTGATAGTTGATTTAATATATATGAGGCGCCAGAAACAACCTTGGCCACCTTGAACTTAGTATTTTCAGGTGTTAGTAAATTTGTCCATGTTCTCTCCTGGCTAGATTACCAGGAGTCTCTAGGGGATAATTCTTTATAGCAAAGTGAATTGATTATTGGTTGACTTTGTTTTTGGGTAACAATGGTTGAGGGATTTTACATTTTTCGCCTAGGTAAGATCTGTCAGGGATCAATCCAGATGAATGCTTAAAATCTTTTTCACATAGTTGTCAATGAAATAGGGGCATCTAATAGTTTATTGATGATTAACTATCAGTTGTAATGATTGGGATTGGTTGGGTTTCATCACCAACCAATTGGGAATTTAAGTATTAAAGTTGTGAGGCGAGTGATGCTGCCTGCAACTAGTGAATCAATCATTTGGTTCACAACCTGCCTTAATGGGTAATGAGTCCCATTACCTAAGAAGGTCGCTTGCCAAATATGGTTAGTTCACTGGGATTGAGAGGAAAATGTTAGGGGCAAATTTTCCAAATCTTTCCATTTTAGGTCTTGAGGATGTCCAACAATGTAATCCTAGCCAGGATGGGAAAGGTTATTACTGATGATATGAGGATATGCAATTCAATGGCAATGGCTGCCGTTTCATTGAGGAGGTGCCAACTGAGGGTTAGGCGCTGAATTCCCACTAAAAATTCCCTAATAATTTACTAATAAAATATACTAATATTTTAAATACTAAAATACAAATACTTTACACTTTACCAGTAATTAGTATCATATCAGAATCCATTTTGAGCTCAATTCTTTTGAAAGGATATTATTAGTGTGCTTTAATTGGGATACTATTTAGGATAAAGAGTAAGGATTGGAGCGTGGATCCAGAGAAGAAAAGCTGAACTGAATCAGGGATTGCTGACTGTGTGTCACCAGAGAGAAGCCATAAACGAGGATCTGAGCATGGATCATGTTAGGTGGTACAAGGGGATGAATCCATATTGAAGACATTTTAAGTATTTTGAGGGGAAATACTGATCAAGGGTTGGACCCAATACTAGCATTTTATTTTTTTAGTACTAGATGAATACTAGCATTTTATTCAACTATGGATAATAGTCTCCAAACTTTTATCAAACAAATACATCTTATTATCAGACAATGCGGAGAACTGCTCAATAATGAACCTGTGCAGTTAGTTAATTTAGGGATTATCAGCAGAGAATAATCAAGAATCCTATAATTTTTTAACATCAGGCTCTGCCTACATCTACTTAAATAAATCTAAATAGATCATCATCAGCTACTATTCTCTGGTGATCCATATATACCATTTTGTGCCATCAATTGGCCCCATTCAAACTTAACTTCCCAATCTCAGTGGAATACTAAATATGTCTCAACACAATTGGGGAGAAACTATCAAGAAATTGTAAGACACACAAAATCTAATTGATGAGCCATTCTTCTGAGATTAACCATTTCATTCCAAATCTCACTAAATCATTGGAGAATTCATTTGGTTTAAAAGTTCTGACATTTTTTTCACTTAACTAGATTATATTCCTCCTATATCCAGCCTTGGCTTGTGGGGCAGAAGTTCAGGGCTTGCCCCTCACTGCCACCAACAATCACCATAACACAACTACCAGTTTGGGGTCACCAATGTTCTCTTACCCATGGCCAAACTGGCTACACATCCCCGCCACCTCCTCACAAACCTGTCAGCTAGTCTGAAACCAACCAGCAGAACCCCTTGTAATGAGCACCTAAGTCATAAAAATTTCTTTTATAGTGGCAATGGGCTCTGCTGGTTGGAAGTCCAACCATTATGAAGACTAGATAGCCCTTATCATATTGCCTTAGGTGATGGGCCAGCAGCGCTGGCTGACCCCTTGGCGTGTCACCCACGCCATCTGAGGGGATCCCCCATCCTAAATTCCCAACCAACAAGAATAAACATAAACTTAAAAAAAGAGAATAGCCAAATGGAGACGTTTATTGAAAGGGAAGCGCCAGGTACCTATATATTTATAAAAGGGCTACTGCGCCCATCGCCAACTTTCAGCTTATTGCTGTACCTTCTAGCCAACCACTCTCTCACTCACTCTCACTGTGCTTCTCTCATCACTGAGTTGACCCTCTCGCATCATCCTTCCCAATGTCCAAATTAGTTTTGGCTCATTCTCAGCCTTGAGTTGCCAGTGAGCTGTATAAATGATTATATAGATAACAATAAGATTGGATATGGCCTTTGAGTTGATTATTATGTGCCAGAAACCACTTTGGTCACTTATTAAACTTGGGAAATTTCAGCTTCTCGCCAACAGTACAATTTGACTCTTTTATTAGTCAATCTTCAGGGCATTGCCTCTCAGGTGATAGTCAATTATATATATGAGGCGCCAGAAACAACCTCAGCCACCTCAAACTTGGTATCATCAGTTTCTGACGAGATATTAAAGTACATAAATGGATCATCCTTGGCGTTTAATCGCCAGTGATCCTTATACTAATTTGGGCCATCAATTGCCCCACTAAATCTTAACTTCCAATCTCTGCGGAATACTTGGTTTTGCTCAACCCAATTGGGAAGCAACTACCTATCAATCACATCAATAAATCACAAAATCTAGTCAATAAGTTATTCTTCAGAATTTCCTATTTCATCCCAAATCTTACTAAATCATTGGAGGAATCCATTTGTTATTTTTCTGTAAATGGTAAAATGGTTGGAAAACTTTTTATCTAATCTGTGCTCTGGCTTATACAGGTTCCTTGACATGGGAGGCCCTCCATAAGCCTCATAGTATAATAACAATGGAGAAGTCTATATATAAAGCTAAAAGGAAACTTAAGAAATTATAATTGAACCTTGATAAACTAATAATCTATTATTTTACCAT
This sequence comes from Massospora cicadina, assembly GCA_022478985.1. Classification (NCBI taxonomy): domain Eukaryota; kingdom Fungi; phylum Entomophthoromycota; class Entomophthoromycetes; order Entomophthorales; family Entomophthoraceae; genus Massospora; species Massospora cicadina. The sequence goes on from JAKSZP010005347.1 coordinate 20,240, forward strand.
AAAAGGGTGCTAGGTTGTATAGAATGATTTAGTGGTGTAATGATTAGACTAAGTACACTTATAGAAATTGGAGCTCTATTTTTTAATCTTATAATGCCAATCTTGTATGATATCCTCCAAATTGATAATAGATGTCTTTATTGTTATAATTGATCTTTTATATGCTAGTACAAGATGAGATCTCTATTTCATTATCAAATCATTTTGCTAAGTTGAAAACTCCCAATATTATTTTCTCATTTTAAAATTTGATGATGGGATCATTTCCCATCTTTGACTTTTCACATTTTAACTTTTTTTCCTCATTTTCTGCTTTTTTGCTAACTAAATTATCTAGGGTTGTCCAGTTATAGAAAATTTTTAAGTTTAAAGAGGCTCCTGATTGAACCACTCTTTTTAAGGGCAAAAATTGTTAATGTATATCTGGTTTGATTAGAAAATCTTATATAAACACTTTGTTTGAATTTCTGCATATATTGCTCTTCAAATTAGTAACAATGATGGCTCTAGATTTGTGAGTTAGAAAGTGGTAGCATAGCGGGGTAGTTCCTGCTCCTCTCTATGTCTGGTATTAATTGAAGTAGGTTTAAAACCACACAGGCTGTAAAACTTGGCATGGTATATTTGTCCCAAGATCGACCTGCCTTGTTTACTTTTAAAATTTGGGAATTTATTCTGATGTTTGGCAGGACAAACAAGGAGGGATAGTAGTTACCTATTTCTCATTTAGAGTTTGTCCTAGATCAGCGAACTGAGTGAGAGGCAAGGCCCCTAAAGTTGTCAACTCTTGTTACTAAAGGGTGCAATGTTCTGTCCAACTTGATAATTGTAGCCTGAACCCTTAAATTTTTGACTCAGCCTTTATAACTCTTTATAAACACTTACACAGGATAAAAACCTTTGTCAAATAGCTTTTCACTCAAATGACGCAACTTTACAGTAATGGCAATCACATTTTGCACTCAATTACTTACTGAAACCTTAAGATAATGAAGCTTCTTATATGTCTATATAGGTCTCCAGAAAAGTACTTACCATTATCTTTATGCTTTTCTTTCCTCTATAAAGGTCCCCAATGAGTCCATTAAATTGGACTGGGCTATATACCCCTTTTAGTACAAGAAAGGGAAGGGGCCCCGCACATACCCACTAGCAAAATTAGCAGATTTGGGGCACAGCCTAGACAAAATTGGATGTCCGCCGCTCCTCCAAATATTATTTTTTATCCAATTGTGCAAAGTTCATGGCGTCCTTGAGAAGGTGCTCTCTTCTATTTGTCAGAGATTTTCTGAAGTTCCCCCCTCACTTTACTGAAATTTTAAAAAGACTGCCATTCTGCTGATGATAGAGTGCTGTGTTATTTCTTTAAATTTTTTTGATAAAGAGCTAATTTCGTTACAAGAAGACATTTCAAAACTTTTATAAATTAAAAAGCTTCAGGTTTCTCCAAAGAAACCACTACAATCGATAGAGGGACAATGTTTATTGATCTTTTTGACGGAAGAAGCTGTCTCTCTGGTGTTTTCTGCATTAGTACTCTTAGTATAGAGGATACATAAAGTCAACCTTAAGGAACCTTGCAACAATCATTTGGTAAATAAGCCATATGCACAAATAATCAAAAAATGAACATCCAATCCTCTAATTCAATCCACCGTGATCAAAAAGAAGTTTAAAACTCTAATTCAGTATATTGGAATATTGAAGATTCCAACACAATTGAAACTGACAACATAGTTGCCACTCCTTGCTCTAAGTCCAAGCCCAGGAAAATTCAGCTTTGATTAAGATGTGCACCAAAATGGTCATAATAGCCACCCCCTTAACCTAACCAGTCATTCCTCAGTGAGAGAAGCATAGTTAAGACTAATTCTAGCACTGAATTTATTGGCTGAAATGGGCATGATATTAATTGATAAATATTACCTGAACTTATTCCCAACAGATTTACTTAAGAATAATCAGAACACCGACGCTGTGCAGACTATGGATGGTATTATGGGTATTAGAGTACCCCCAATGGAGGCCAATTTTTTCTTAGCACATTAGTTGTCTGACATAATAACCCAGACTTTTATAATGCTGTTATGTCTTTGGCCCAAGACCTGTTAAACTTGGGCTCTTATACAGCGAAATAAAGTTTATACGGTCTCATGTGCACTTTCATGACACGTTAGTCATGGATAGCATAGTTCAGAGCCCTTAAGCAAGCGCTGCTTGTCATGCAACACCTTATGTTCCCCCTCAAATGCCCAAGCCTGCAATTTAACGGTTTTATTACCTTCTTCCTGAACTTCAGATGAGGTAGCCCACCAGGTACTTGGAGTTTTTGTGGAACTCAAATTATGAGCTACCTTAAATGGAACTACTGAGGCCTCCAAAAGATCAACAATCTCTGGCATTTCTTGGCACCTTAAAAGGCGAAACAAAAACTTGGGCCCGCATTTTATTTTACCAAAGCTCTCACCTAGTGGAGGCACATCTCATTTTTCACGATTGTTTTGTTAATGGTAGCCACCCCAGATTAAAGACATCAACTTTTATTTCAACTATCTTAACAGCGAGTCCTAGCTGCAAGTTTAGACAACCACATCAAGGCTTTTCAACAACTAGAATATCCTACTTCCCAGAGAACATTGCCATCGCTGCTTTCAAGGCCTCTCTTAGTCAAGGAGTGGTCTCTCACATGGTATGGTAAAAGGATCCCAAACCTTGAGCTTACAAGCTGGCTCAAATTATTGAGGCCCACCCCAGAATTAGAGTAACCAAGAAGCTGACCCAGCATAAACTGTACCACCGCTATAACAAACTAACACCATACACCCAAGGATGGTGAGCTTGTATTGTTTAATGATATGGGGAAAACAGACAGTGATACATATATGAAACAAGATCTAGTAACTGACAGCGTAATCATTCCACTACAGCAAAAGATCATCACCTTGATATATCTATACACATGCCTGAAGTACTTGCAATTCCCCCTACATCACCACTTTGCCTCAGGGAAGTAGAATTTATAGAGTTGTTATTCCCACATCCTGCGACCTTAGCTCCTCTCCCAATGTCACAAACCACTGCCAGCCTTTCCCTCGATCAAGTGAAACTCATAATCAACAACAAAATACCCATGGGATTTTGGTGGTGCAGTCCAAAAAGTGCGGACCCAGACCTCTAGATCTTATGGGAGAGATAGAAAACATACCTTTGGGCACCCTTTTTATTCTCATGGCCCATAGGACTCATCGTTGTCCTCTTACCAACTTGAAACAGTGGAACAAGTCAAAGGAGACTATTGCCATAATTTGATGATCAAAGATCTCAGTCACATACAACCATTGATGGATTCACTTATACCACATCAACCCTATTATCTAAACTTAAGCGGCAGAAATTCCCTTCCAATTTCTCAACAAATCTTAAGACTACTCTAAGTTGGCTGTGAATGTGAATAATTCTACCAGAGTAGCGCCATGAACTTCATTGAAAAATTTGATCGTGTTACTTATCAATCATTTTGGACGTCACAGTCAGTTTGAAATTGTTAAGAGAGTGTCTGTAACTCTCTTGTTCCCAGCAAGGTGATGTGGGATGTGAACCCACATTGCTAGGGAACTAGCCATTAAGAGAATGGGAAATGAGGTACCTAGAATGGTGCTTGAGCAAAAGGTAACCCAGGCGAGGGTGTAAAGCACCACATATGAAACCAGGTAAGTAAGAAACCTCCCAACTTGGTTAGACACCAAAGGGGAGTCCATCGTCAAGGGTAACTTGGCGCTAGTAGACTTGGGTATCTCGGTCTGGAGGGGACCTAAATGGCCCAAGAAAGCACCTGGGATTTGGGTAAATGGTGATAATAGGTAGTGGCCCACATAGTTGGAGACCTCCCTGAAGAGGTCCACCAAGTTCACCCAAGGAATCATTGAAAAAACGTAAAAATAACGGGTAAAATTTATTTTAAGAAAGTCAACTAACAAGGAATGTTGGTTGCAAAAACATATTTAAAGTGGGCCGGGGAAATTCAGGTTCTGCGGAAGTGCTCCCAAGCCTTGACGCTCCAATAAACAGACGCTTCCATCTATTTTAGTAAAATACACTGAAAGTGCTTTCACTTGAGTAATCAATTGAAGCCATATATTACCTGAGCTTAAAATTTCATAACTTGAGCGGGACTCAAACCTTGCTCCCCAATCAACTGAATCAAACCATCTTTATTTATAATGTAAATCGTTCGTTTTAGTGCCTGGGCCAAGATAAGAGGCTGGGCGTTTTGCACCCCATTAGTATCAACCTGGGCATGCTTGGCTTGCACCCAGCGTTGATCTAAGGTGTGTTTCAGGTCAGGAAGAGCCTGAAGTTTCACCTTCTGGACCTCCTGTCGCCTAGCCTTGTCTTTAGCATCAGTTCCTACTATAAAGTCATTCAACCATGACAGAAATGCATTGTTAACGCCTCAATAAGCATAGGTGCTTTTTGAAAAATTTACCAATTTTAAAATTGCCCAAGCCTTAGATCTAGTGGTTACTGAAGGGGCCTCATTCATGGTGGCTTCAAGAGTACTGATGGTCACTCTGCCCTTATGCAAGACATTGCACTTTTTGCCCCATTATCATCATTTCCATAAACCTTTTCAGCAATTATGGACCTACTCTACCCCATGGTCCTGGGCGTAGGATGGTGGTGCTGACAGTCATTAACCAATAACCTAGAGAGGAATATTCTCTCTTTCATGACCTTCTATTATTTTGGAAAAAAAACCTTTGCTCCCCACTCTGGAAAAAGAGAATTCATTAGAGGCCACCTTGTAGTAGTCTACCTATGAATTAATAGCTTATCTGACCATGATATCCATAATACTTACACCTATAAAGAAATTTTTGACATAGATAAGAAAACTGTCTGCACCCCACTCTAAGATTTAAATAGAATTCTGCTTTACAGTGGACTTTATAAAAATCAATTTCCCACTTTACCCTTACTTCAGCTGAGGATCAAGCCCTGAAAATCTGGATGGATGAGATGATGGCTAAGGGGTGGTAGATTAAGAAAACCTTGTCAGTATTAAACCAGTGAATTGCTAAGAAATCTGATGGCACTTTTCAGTCCTACGTGGACTATGTACACCTAAACAATGTTACCATTCCTGACACTTTCCTGCTTCCACTTGAGGCTACAATCTCTTAAGAAATTGCAAAATCAAAAATCACTATCAAAATTGGATCTTGTAAACACATTCCATCAGGCTAGTTGAAGGAAGGACAAGAATGGCTAAAATTCATCTCAACATGCCATGGCATATACTAGTCTATAGCCATGCCGTTTGGACTTAAAAAATCTCCACCTTTTCCAGAGGGCTGCTGACCACATGCTAGGTGACCTCCACTTTAAGTATACTGTGGTGTACATTGAAAACATTTGAGTTCATTCCCACACGCTGGAACAATATGAAAAGGACTTGGTAGAAGTGATCGCTACCTTACAGAGATCAGGCCTGCACATAATTCATCAAAATGGGAATTTTTTAAAACAGCGTATTTTTAGGAAATCTTGTACTTAAGGATGGACATGCCATTGCCCCTTCAAAACTAGAAGTGATAAGGACGTGGGTAACTCCCACCACCCAGAAACAAGTTTGCAGCTTGATGAGGTCAGACACTCTCTTGAAATAATCTGATCATCAATCATGGAACTGGCTGCACCCACCGTCCCCTAACTGGCAAGAATGCGCCGTTCATATTATCAAAATAATGTCAGCGGGCTTTTGATACTATCAAGGAAGTTTTTATCTCAGCGCCTTTTTTGCATCAAGCCAATGGAGACAAACCAAACATAGTAGCATGTGATGCCTCTGGTACAGCCATGAGGAAGTACTTCTCTAGGAGCATGATGCCCAAGAACATCTGGTATTGTATTATCTTATTAAACTATTAGTTCTAAATGCTTGTATGTGATATATATAATAAATGGCCGCCGTTTATTGATCAAAGATGCATTATATATATATCTGCTGCAGTGAGTAAAGTACACAATGACAGTGCACATAACATAAGTCACTCATATACTAACATAAACCGCAGAAGTTAGTGCACTGTCAAACCATGACTCACTATAAACTCTTTAACTTTGACTTTAATATGAGTTTGTTCAAGGTCCAAACATATACTACCAGCTATCCTGAACGAGCCTCTCTACTGGATCTGACCTCATGAAGGGCGTCATATTGATTATGGTGATTCTCAGCATAACAATTCCCTTGACTGTTGTTAAAGTCCAAAAATAGGCTTGAAGCTGAAAATTAGTGAAGAGGTTGGAAAACAAAAAGATGGAGAGAATATAGATTACTTTATTGGGTTAAAAAGCATTGATATTTATAGAGCGCGTGGGGACATGGTACCTCAAGGACCGCCGTGGCCCCATAGGATCAGGCTTTAATACTGCTTACAGATTAACTGCCTGGATGGCGCCCTCATTGTACTGTGCTGTCTTCATGACCTCAGCAGTGTGGGAGGCGCCTCTCATGATTTAAGGAGTTGGGATGAGATCACAATATTGATTCCATCTATTCTTATAATGTGATGCTTCCTGACTGAATCTAATTTCAGTGCCTTTAGGATAAGGTTCTGTTTGCACTTGTCTGAGAGTCATTTGTTGAGGCCCAATTTGGGAGTCGGGATTTTGGATTTCTCATCATCTCAAATTTTGACAAAGCTCCCCTTAAGATCCTATCAGAGGAGAGTATAGGGCTGGAGGAACCAGCCATGCACTCAATTCACCACTGTCCCCTGATTGAAGTTGGCGATGGAGTAATCAGAGCTCGCCTTGTGATTGACCTTATAAGGTACAGACCAAAGGACTTCAAGCCTATTCTTTTGATCTCCAGGTTGATGGTGATAAAAGAGAACAAGTTCCCCTAATTGAAAATGGGTAAGGAGGGTTGGCTGACATTAAATCGGAATTTTACCTTCCAGTGGTGGTGACAATGCCTTTCATGGCTAGGGATTGAAGCTGGAGAATTTTATCAGCTAAGGCCCTCATGGTTAGATTGGTGTTAGCAGGAGCGGAGGTTTTTGAGCAAAGGCAAATGCTACATGGGAGCTGGGGAGCACGCTCACATATAGCTTCAAAGGGGGACATTTTATTGAATTGATGGTAGCTTATTTTGTAGGCAAGCAAAATGCTGGGTAAATGATGATTAACAAGCAGAGTTGTAGAAGGCCATCTTCTGTAAAATAGATACAAGGGACCATTGGCTCATTATACCGCCCTATTAGTGGATGGGTTGTAGGGGGCAGCGAAATTTTGGTTAGTGCCAAAAATTGAAGTAAGTTCATGGACCACCTGAGAGTTATAATTTAACCCATTGTCTGCAAGTAAAGTTTGTGGGCATCCATGCTGAGTAAAAACGGATTATATAAGGAAACGAGCCATGGCTTTTTCAGTGGCAGAGGGACCAAAATCGCTTTAACCCATTTTATTAGATGGTCCACGGCTAGGAGGATATATTTATGGCCATGCAATACAGTGGGAAAGGATCCTATCACATTGAAGCTAATGGCATTGAAAGGTCCCATCAGGGAGGCTACTAGGTGTTGAAATTAAGGACTAGCCCATTAATGGGATTGGTAAGTCATTCAGGCCTCCAGGATCTCTTGGATGGTCTCCACCATTCAGTCCCACTAACATCATGACTTCAGCCATTGTGAGTTTTATTAACCGCCCCATGTCCCACAGTAGTATAGCCCTCTAGGATATCATTGGTTCAAGAAGAAGGTCAGACATAAGGGAATCAATTATTATTGACCCACTTATATAGCAGCCCTTTACTGATTTGAGCTTCCTGAGTCGTCTTTCAGAGATCATCTTGGACCTCAGGAGTTTCAAGTCCCAACGTTCAGGTCAGCTAATCATATCATAGAGTCAGTCTTCCTCAGGGGTCAAAGCAGCCAGCACCAGCATCCTAAAGAGACCATTGGCATTTTTGAGGGATTCTCCCATGCAATAAAAATTGTGAAACTACAGCCCTGAAGTCTTAAGGTCCATCTGGCTAATCTGCCAACAGGTTCCTTCATCTTCTGGAGCCACTAAAGTGAGTAATGATTAGTGAAGATGGTAAAGTGAGTGACATATAGATAGGGCCAAAAATTTTGCTAGTAAGACAGCCAGGCAATCTCATTTGGTATCCAATAGTTCTGCTCAGCCTTACTCAGACTCTTGATAAAATAGACCACTGGTTGATCAACCTGATTTTCATCATGAGGGCTAGGATGGCCTTTATAGCGACATCGCTTGCATATATGAACAATAAGAAGGATTGGAAAAATGTGAGTGGACTAAAATTGGGTTTAGAGAAAAGAGAAGTCTTCAATGCGTAAAAGGACTGTTCTTGTTCCAGACGCCATTTTAAAGGCACTTTCTTCTTCAGAAGATAAAATAGAGGCTCAGCTAGGTCAGCAAACTGAGAGATAAACTGACAATAAGTGCCCGTCATACTGACTAATACATAAATATACTGTAGGCTCTGGGTAACATCATCTTTTCTATGGCATTAACTTTATCCAGTATGGTCTGGGTGCCATGTATCAAGATATTGTGTCCCAGAAACTCCACTTAAAATTGGAAGAAGGAGCACTTCAAAGGTTTGAGCTTTGGCAAAGCCTATCATAGCTGATTGAAAACTTCCCAAAGATGCTTGACATTTCCATTAAAAGCTCTTGAGATGACAGTGATGTCATCAAGGTAAAAGAGAACACATGACAGCTTTAAGTCCCTAAAGATTCCGCCCATGACGTGTTGAAAAAGTGGTTGGCGTGTTACAGAGGCCTTTGGCATTCTTGTGGGCTTGAATAGCCCTTCATTAACTATGAGTGCGCATTTGGCCTAATTTTTGGGGGGCGAGCTCCACTTGCCAAAATCCACTGACAAGGTCTAGTGCAGAAAAGTACTATGATCTGGCAAGCAGTCAGAGAGAGTCGTCAATACAAGGCAGATGATAATTGTATTTTGGTGATAATTTGAGCTGTCAATAATCCATCACCACCCAATGGCTGCCATCATTATTTTATACCAGCAGGATGGGAGGCACAAGGGCCGTGAGAAGATGTAACGGATGGAAAATCTTAGTTTCTGACTATCATATAATTAAATGATTTTTTGGTGCACTGACAAGCAACCAAATCAGCCTAACTGAGTAGGAAGAGGTCCTTGTGGCACCGACAAGACATACATTGCCTACTAATGGTTGGCTATACAAAGTTCTCTGGAGTTGGTCTGACCCAACCACTCAAAAAGCTCCTCAACTGGATACCTGAAAAAGACCAACTGGTAAGCAAGGTATGCTAACCCCAAAACAACATTTATTTTTATTCATGCTATAAAAAGGGCCCACTGACAATAGCTGATCTGAGTAGCAACTGACAATGCTCCCCTGGAAGAGAATGCTAGGGTTAAAGTTCTGAAGTGAGCTTCATAATTGGTGGGCGTGTCTTATAAAGGCCGCCCTTTGGGGCCTCGCCTGAATCATTTATTAGGCTCTTACAAGCCTAATCTACAACTCAGATGAGGCACAACCCAATGCAAAAAAACGACAAAGCCAAAAGTATTTTTAGAGTGATTTGACTAAGATTCATAAAATCTGAATCTGAGTTGAAATGCAACGATTGAGATGAACTCAATTGTTACAGAAGGCACTAAGAGTCCTGTTTGAGTAGTTTCTTAAGCACCGCCACCTGGGATTCTTCACCTTACTCTTTCATTAAGATTGGAACCAGAAGAGGGAGCGTCCCCAAGCTTCATATAATGTAAATCCCCCATTCATTCTTCCAAATTCATAGGTTGAGGCCAATAAAGATCTGAATACTCCTCCATAAATTCTTCTACTTTGCGCTTTTTGTCTTCAGTTTGATCTTTCCTGATACTGGTGTTGACCAGTGCCACTTATGGGAGCCAACCCAAAGTCCCTTAGGCCCCAAAACTATGGACATTGTTGACAGCCTCTACTGGTAGGAGTCAGACATAGGCGGTGGGATTGTTTGGGCTTATCTCTCTAGGTTTGTTAGTAAGGTTAGCCAAAAACATGGAGATAGATCTAGCATATTCTGGATCCAGGATTCCTGGGCAGGTTAGCATCTCCTTTTCAGATGGGTTGTCTAGGCCTCAGATTTCCAGCAAATATCTGGAGGGGATGCTGACGTGGTTCATGTGTTGGCAATGACTTGGGACTTTGGAGATATAATGGTCTCTTAGGTAATTAGATTAGAATGCCTTCTTGTCCATTGACATCAGGAGGAGGCAGCTAGACCCAAGAGCCCCTATGTGATATTTGAGTTAATCGATTCATCCCTCACTCTCTAGTAGGCAAGCTTGGTCCTTGACCTCCATCTCAGAATAGTGGGAATTTTCAAGGATTAGGGGACCTGATGCCCCAGGAGAGATAAAAATCCTTCATTGTAATGTACTACTGCTTAGTAGTCTTGAAGAAACTGAGTTCTGAGAAGAATGTCATAGCTCAGGTTATCCAGAGTGATGGCAGTGGTAATTAAAGAGGACTTCTCAAAAAGATAGGTATGAAGAATAACCACAATAGATTGGGTACATTGAGGGCCAGCCATGCCTTACTCTATATATTGAGACAAATCCAGAGAAATCTTGATATGCTTCATCAACTTGAATGATATAACGTTTTATGGGGGACTGCTGTCAACTATGGTGAGAACTGAAACCTTATAAACTTGATTATGAGACAGATAAAAAGACTTCTAAACTGGGGAGGTAGCATTAGAAATGTGGGAGAGTCATAAGAAGAAGACGAAGCAGTATCAATTTCTTTATTTTTAACTAATACAAAAACTTTTTCTTCAGGTATGATAGCTCCAAGCTCTTTTGAGGTCATGGATGATTTTTGAAGGCGTTGTAGAGATGTCAGAATGGAGTGCCCCATCTTTCATGCTGACGGCTCTTTTCCCGCCTCCTCAGCAAGTTGCTTCCAGCAGATCTTAGATCTGTGTCAGAAATCATTGCAATAGGTGCATTGGGAGGTCTAGAGTTCTTCTGGTTTTTGACCATATGAACCTGAGGACACATGGAGGAACTTAAAGGGTTAGCCTTGGAGTGCAGGGTCGATCCAGGGATCTCATTAATCACTTCCTTGATTTCTTGGATGCAGGTGAAACCATTGTTCTGGGCAATCATATGTATTTGAGCCTTGAGACAGATCCTAACGTTTAGATGACAGCGCTGATGGCATCATCTAAGGCAATACAATTATTGGTAATCAAGGGCTGTGCTTGGGCGTAGAAACAGCTGGAGAACACCATGGGGCTCCCCCTTTATTTAGGCGGATACCCATATATTATTTTTGATTATCCAGGGTTTGATTGCTTCCAAATTCTTGGACTAAGCCATACAGCCTGTTCCTAGGTGTTGCATTCTTTCAATTGGGAGTCATGATTTCCCAAGCAGTGCTGTTAAGGCAGGAGTGAATATGCTTAACTTTTTGCCAGTTGGTGGCCTCTTCCATTGAACTCTCATAGGCGTACAGGAAAGAGGCGATGCTTTCTTGGCCAGCGGTTACTCTCTTTGAAACTAGGTTTAAAGTTAGTTACAAGAGGAGTGGAGAGGGTGTTAATTCCAGGAATGGGTACAGGCTTGGAGATCTCAGTCTCCACATAGGTACAGGAGACCTGCTGGTCCAACTGCCATCTTAGGCTATCAAAATCATTTTGTATATTTTCCTAGTTTCGCTTGAGGGAAAAAATGGAAGCCTTATGCGCAACCTGCTCCTTTAGGAATGGATGTCAGCGCCCAGAAGGAGAATCTGGCTCTTAAGGGTGGTCAAATGTGTCTCAAAACCTTGGCAAGTTTGTTTGAGTTGAGAGATTCGGCTATTGATAAGCTTAGTGAAGGCGCTAAAGTTGTCCATTTTGTTCAATAATTACTCAAAGATAACCCTAGGATAAAATAGAACTATGTTTGCTCAGAGTTTGCAATCCTTTGCTACATTCTGGATTTGTTTGTGTAAGGCGGCCAAGGCTGCTAAAGTATCCTTTCATCAAGTGTCTTCAAGGTCTTCAGGAGTAGGTGCTGTGGGGCCTGAAGGTCCTCAAAGCCCATGGGGACCTTCAGATCTTTTGGTCCCTCGCATCCTTTGGAACCTTCAGGCCCCCTAGGCCCTTCATGCCATTCACTCCTGGAGTTGTAGTTGTGAGAGGCCAGATCCTGATAGTGTTGTTGCAGGGTCTGTACCAGATCTTTAATTTGGTGGAGGCGCTGATTTCAAACATCCTTGAGGAGTTGAAGGTTCTGATGCAATTTGTCTTTGAGGTGGCTAGAAATACTGCTATCTAACATGCAATTTGGATTTGGCTTTATTGATTAATCTTCAGTTATCAATAATGACCTCTCAGCTGTCATGTATGAAGGAGAAGGCTGCATTGTAAAATGATGACATGGGAGTGTAAGGTTTAGATGAGCCCTAGTTGTTGGGAGACTTCATGATGATGCAACTCAACTAGAAGAGGAGGTGATTATTAGCTGGGTGAAAAAAGTTCCAAAGTAGCGTTTTTCCCAGAGTCAGTTCTCCCACTGGTAACTGGGCCAGGGTATAAAAGTCCCACATGATAGAGGGCACTGAAGAGGTGCGGGAGTGGCTGGAGTGAGCACCCATGAAGTAGATTCAAGTTATTAGTTGTTAAACAATGTTATTAAGGTTCTCTTACTGAAGTTGATACTGATTTCCATCATTTGGTGGCAGGGAGAACTGGAACGTGGCCCAAAATTCTAAACTCTCAGGCTGTGAGGGCAGCACTTCATAGCGCGAGGTACTTATCCATTGAGCAACGCTTCTTGATTTATTAGCAGATTGATCTTCATGACAGCTAGTATTCTCCATTATTCATGATAGACGTTTTCACTTAATAAAGCTCAAGTCTCATTGTAGTGAGCACCACTTCTCTCAGAGTAACAGTTCTCTTGACTGTCGCTGAAGTTCAAAATGGGCTCAAAGCTGAAAATTAGTGGAGGGGTTTAAAAACAAAAAGTCGGAGAAGATATAGACTACTTTAATGGGTTAGAAAGTGTCAATATTTATAGGGTTAAATGGGGACATGGTGCCACAAGGACCTTTGTGGCCTCATAGGATTAGGATCTTTTACTGCCTTTCAGATTAGCTGCCTGGATGGAGCCCTCACTGTAATGCGCCATCCTCATAACCGCAGCAGTGGGGAAGGCGCCTCTAGTGATTTATGGAGTAGGGATAGGATTCCTTGAAAGTAATTCCACCAATTATTGTACACTTGATGCTTCCTGATTGAATCTAGTTTTGGTAATTTAGGATAAGGATCCAGTACACTAGTTTGCGAGTCAAATTGTTGAGGCTCAATTTGGGAGTAAGGATTTTGTTTTACTCATCATCTCATATACTAACAGAGATTCCCTTAGATCAAGTCTTGTCCAAACCACCAGCAGAGGCAGCTATCGTTGCCACCGTCACAACCCCATCAACATCCAAAACCCCACCCATTAAGCTCAAATTTGAGCCCACCACCAACCCCATAGCCTCCACTCAGCAGCATACTCTCAAAATAAACCCAATGATCCATAAAAAAGGTTCTCTCTTAGATACCATACTAGATTCCTAATAAGAGAACCTGGAAGGACAGGCCCTAAAAGATAAGATACAGGTGAGGAAAAGCCTATCTGATTAATATTTTTAAAAGGATAGAGTGGTTTACTTCTTCAATTGAATATATGTACTGGAAACTCTATGCTCATAGGTTATAAGGAAACATCATGATCCGCCAACTATGGGGCACTCTGGAGTCAAGAAGTGCATTAACCTGATAAAAAGAGTGTATGACTAAGATGGGGTAACAAATGACGTGCCCACCTGGCTAGAATGCTGCCTTGTATGTGCATGATTGAAGTATGTCAGAATAGGTCAAATTGGACTGTTGCACCCATTTTAACAGGCTGCAGGGCCCTGGACATCAATATTAGTACACTTAATTGTTGGTCTGCATCTCCAAGGGTTTTAACGCAATCATGGTAATCATGAATAGGTTTTAAAATACACCCTATTTAACTCATGCATGATGACAAGCATGGCCATGGACAAAACTCAGTTATTTGTATCCCACATTTTTACTATATTTGGATTACCTCAAGGAGTGATAAGTGACAGTGGGCCTTAGTTCAACTCAAATTTTTAGGGTGCCCTATGCAAAATGCTAAAATTAAACCTTGCTAGTTGTTGGCATATCACCCACAGTCTGACAAACAAACATAGTGAACTAACCAATTGCTCAAACAATACATCTATTATTACACTACCACCTCTCAGGACACTTGGGCAGTTGACCTTACCCTAGCCCAGTTCTCATATAATAACTCTTTACATACCTCTACAGAGATGACACCAATGTACGCTAACTTGGATATAACCCCACCTTCACAATTGGGCTGCAGATATGAAAAAATAACTCTGTGGCGGATAGCTTCATGACACATATTTGGAAAATACATCAAGTGCAGAGGCAGTTGGATAAAGCTGATCAGGACTTCAAGCATTCTCAGATTGAAACTGCAGAGCATCCCCAAACTATCAGATGGATGATCTTGAAATAGTGAACATGAAGAACATCAACCTCAAAGTTCCATTTCATCAATTTGCTTGTAAGGGGAAAGCCCATTTCCTAACGGTAAGGTTCTGGACAATAGATCTTTTCATGTGGAGCTTCCTCCGCATTATATAATTCACAAGGCTTTTCATGCTTCTTTGTTTTCCCCTTTCAAGGGTGAGAAACTGTCAGAAACTGAACCAATACTGATAGAGGGGGCACAGGAATTTAAGGTTAAGGGAGTTCTTGATGCATGGAGAGTCAAGCGGGGAATTTAATACCTTGTGGCTTGGAAAGGGTATTTGGCATACAATAGCAATTAAATCTCAGTCTGAAACTGTACCAATTTCTGTGAATTTATTGAAGGCTTCCATACATAAAACCTCAAAATTATGTGCACCTTTGATATAAAACCCATAACCATTGCAGCTATTAAACTTCCCTTGTCACACAAGAATTACTCTTTGGTACAAGTTCCAGAAGGAGGATTAGACCCTGTTTTATGAGGAAAGGGTAATAAGGGCCACCATTTCTATTAAATTAAACTGGGTAATATAACCCTTTCAATTTATGAAAGGAGAGGGTACTTGCATACCCACTTGCATGAATAGCAGATTTAGAGCACACCCTAGATAAATTCTGGATGTCTGCCGCTCTTCCAAAGTTTAATTTTACTCCTTCCTGAACAATTGAGAATTCTGATTCAGCCACAACTCTTGATTCTACCAAAATATCTATAAAAAAATTGAGAGAGTGTGTAAAAATCTATATGAAAACCAGCAGATCAAATTCAGATTCTCATAAGGTGCAAAAATTTAAAGTTTGATACAGAAGAAATTCCTTGTGTGCCTAAACAAATCTTTTCATAATCAAAAATATGGATGATATTAGATTGCCAGCGCCCATACAGGCTAACAAAGATTGCCAGAATGAACAGAAAAAGATTCCATCTGGAATTCCTAAACTGCAATCTTACACAAAGTTTTCAGAATTTTTGAGAAGATGTGCTTATTCAGTTGTCAGAGATGTTCTGTAGTCTCCCTCCTCATTTCTTGAATTTATAAAACCAGGTACTCTGCTGATGGTAGAGTGCTGGGTTATTTCTTTAAAACTTTGTGAAGAATTTATTCTGTTACAAGAAATCCTATCAAAAAAATTTTAAATTATAAAAGGTTTTGGTCTCTCCAAAGAAACTACTGCAACTGATGGAGGGTCCACACTCATTGATCTCTGTAATGATGGTGGCTGTCTTTCTGGTATTTTCTGCATTAGCATCCCTCAGTAGAGAGAATCCAGGAAATTAATCTTAGGTGATGTCATAATAACCATCTGTTTAAGAAGGTATATAGATGAATAATCACCCTGAAATGAACATTTAATCATATTTGATCCTCTATAATTAAGATGAAGTTGAAAACTCTAATCTGGTAGATTTTTAATATTGAAAATGATACCAAAATTGAAACTGATTTCATAGTTGCTGCTCCTCACTGCCAAGTATGAACCTTGGCAAATCCTGACTTTGAGTATGATCTACACCCTGGATGGTCATAACAGCCACCCCTGCCCAACGCAATCAGTCTCCCCTCAGTGCGAGAAGCATGGTTAAGGCTATTGCCAGCACTCAGTTTAGTGGTTGGAATAGGGATAATATTCATTGATCAATATTTTCCACATCTATCCCCAAAAGATCCTACTTAAGAAAAATCAGAATGACCATGCCAGGTAGATATGGATGTTACTGTGGGTATTAAAAGTACCACTGATATAAGCCAAGACTTTCCTTGAAATGTCAATTGTCTGCCGACCTGCCCAAATGTATAGCATATTCTCAAGAAGTGCTTAAAACTCTCATAAAGTATTTATGCCGCCAAACCTATCAATAAGCAAAATACTTGAAAAACCTAACACCAGACTGCTAACGCATCTGGTGCAATTTTGCCCACCCTTGCTTACAACTGAGAGACTGTTGATTCAAGTTAGAATCACCTGCAATTTTTTATATCGAACTGAATTGGATGCTTAAGCATGTTGCCGCAATGCCATGTATAAAATTGTTATAGCTGAACAATTTCAAATTCATTTAAAGAAAATAAAGTCTATGAAAACCCCTATTTGGGTAAAAATTTTAGAAATAAGAAATTAAGGAATTATAAATAGGTGAAGATTAATTACTTTAAAGTTCTTAGTGTAGTATCTTTGTTCTAAGGTTGACCTGCCTCACAGTGTTGCTAGAAGTGCTAGAATAAAGCTAGGATCTAAAGAAATGTGTGGTTGTCTAGCAGGGTAAAATATGAAATTTGCAATTTTAGTTCTATTTTTTGCAATTACTCTGTCGTTTTTTGCAAAATGTCCACCTTATTGGTTAAGGTTATATGCTTTTAAATTTATCAACACTGTTTATCTCACAATTGGCTAACATTTTGCATACAAGTTAAAATATGCCATCTATACCAAGATGTTTACAAAAATATACTATGTATTGACAAAGATTTCTTAAAAACCCAAGTTAACTTACTTTGCTATAGAGTCGACTTGAGCTTATTACCTAAAACCTTTCAATCGATTAAAGCTATATATATCATGTAATTTCATAAAAATTTATCAATACGTCCATTTTCTGAAAGCATTTGTAATACGATATTTACATTGTTAAATATATGACATACTTTACATCTAATAGATCGGATTAAGGCTTATAGTTGAATCAAATAGGGTATGATTGGTTGGATAAAACGCATCGTAATAGGTATCAAAATTTGCTGTTTGAATCACATAACCCTACCTCGCATCAACGCTTGAATGTTCTTATTTTATTCGAGGTGGGCCGACCTGGGGACGATACCGCACCGATTAATGGGAAATCGAATGAATGGGAAAGGAGGATAAAATCCGGAAAACCTCCATGCGCGGCGTATGATAGGCCAGGAACTCCATGGACCGCCTTTGCTATTCGCTATCTCGGTTCGGGGCATTGGTGCGCAACGCCAACACAGTCATAATCGTCCCCTACCCAAAGTTCCTGTACCGGAATCGAACTCGGGGAGGCAGCGGTAGAGGTCCCTATTCTACCACTGGGGTATCCTCCCCTATCAACGCTTGAATGTTAACTGTTAATGTTCAATTGAACATAAACGCTTACTATAAAAATATTTGCTCTTCAAAAAAACAGCATTATTTTATACCATAATATAATCAAGACAATCTAACACAGATCCAAGTTTTACTAATTTTTAAAAAGCTACTGCTTCAAATTTCTTCCAGCTATAATTTTTTGTTGGGATTCGTCCATTTTTAGCTCGCATCAAGGCAGGGGCTCCAAAGTTAATTACATTCAATTCAAAATAACATTTGTATCGAGATACGTTTTAAATAATCGTCTAGGTTCAAAAATACAAAACTGTTTGTTTTGTAGTTTACATCATAAGACGGCAATGATGTATGCTTTTCAAATTTTAAACAGAAAAAGTAAATCAATTGTCAAAGTGTTTTTGTAAAGAGAACATCGTTTTTGAATATATGTTAAAACAGTATACCCAGAGTTTTCTAAAGGTCCAAAATACACTAATTTTTGTAGAGCCATATAGGCTAAAGTGAGGGTGTGCCACGACTAAACAAAAGGCTAATTCAAGATTTCAAACGAGGAATACACTATAGCGGCAAAGGCTTGCATTTCTCTACATTGAGCGAAAACCTACAGATAAATTAAAAACTGTGAGGATAAAACACTTACGCGTAAATACGGGTTAGGGTCGGACCGAAAAACAGAATTTGCCAATTGGCCAAGATAGACAACAGTTTGGCAAGAGGCAGAGAAGGGGCGCCCTCAGAGCGAGAAATGTCTACAAGCCCCGAAGAGGATTCAATGGGGTTAGATAAATCATTTGCTTGCGCGGACAAGTTTTCCTTCAGATCTATGAGCATAAACTCCACCATCGCAGTCATTGCTTTAGATCTTACAAGCTCGAAATCCGGACTAAAAATTAAAGGCCAGACAAACGTCCAAATACCACTCAATAAAATCTTTTGTTTCATCTAACAGCATCCGAAGCCCACTACTAATAGGAACTTTTTCTGGAGTGGCTCCCTTACCCAAAGCGCCAATGGCGTGAAGAACTTCGCACTCTCCTTCAAAATCTGGAGGGAAGAGAAAATTCAAAGTACTACATTAACTCATTAATAAAACGAGCGGCACTTTGCGTTTACAATTCCGGGTTCGAAAATAGCTTGTGATCGATTTCAGCCCTCAAAGAGGCAAATAGAATCACCAGTTCGTTATATGTAAATCTGTGTTTAAGAGGAATACTAATGCATGTTAGAATCGGAAGAAAGCTCGTTTTTACCTCCCTACAACTTGCACAACGACCGACTGGATAATCTCAAGAATCGATTTCCAGCCTCGATTAATGAACCACCAGGAGAACGAAAAATAAGCTCGCTTATCTTCATGTGACAATTCAGCAGCCGAAGAAGTAAGATCCAACGAAGCTTTTAAAGGAGTACTAGAATTATTCGCATCTTTCATAGCGCCTACGGCGGAATGTTCCTCGACAACTGACTCTATGTAAATGAGACGGCCCACAAGATTCATTTGTATATAAATCAACATTCCGAGGAGTTCAATCACATAAAGTGAGCCCAAGACCTCGGTAAATGCTAAATTTATGTTTTAATGTAACTTTTTTCATTTTTCTATGAAAACAATACCAAAAAAAGCAAAAGCCATATTTTAATATGTGAGTTGCATTTTAACAAGAGAAGAAAATGAGGAAAAAAATTCAAAAGTATAAATGGATATTCAGTAATTAAAATTACAACTCACATAATAATTTATAATATACAATCATAAAAAAGTACCCCTAACAAACCAAAAAAGCTCTAAAGTTATCATTCCCATCTAGGCTACAAAGTAAAAAATTACTCAAAATTTTAAGCTTTTCCCATAGCTGTAATTTGGTCTCGACAGGTGAAACCAACCCTCTTCGAGTATCAGTAACCTCAGGGTTGGATAGTTTCTTGGGCTTCAAATTAGTTATACGGGAAACTAACTCCTCATGGTTAAGCTTAAGCTGGAACTGCTCTTTCAAACCCTTAACCAAGTCTAGAATGGTATCCATGGCATCAACCTGGTTCAGTTCAAACCTACGACGCAGGCTAAGCGAAGGATCAATACCGAATAAAGACCCCAGCGTTAGTATAATTACTTTTCTTTGGCCGCCCTAGCTTTGGCCGCCCGATCCTGGAACTGGATAAACTTCTGTTTGGCATAGTAGGCTGCAAGATACGTCAGAGTGACGGCGCCCCCGGCTACCAGGATCGGACGCTTGTACCGCTTATAATATTCAACAACTCTTTGTAACATGTCCAAAATTCTCCGGTGCTTGATTACTAATGAGGCATCCCCGTTAAAACGTTAATATAAGGTTCAAATGTGGTCACCCCATAAGCATGGGTTCAAACATCTAGATCACTTAGCGTGCCATGCGTCACGAAGTTTATAGGCTATCGCCAATTTAAACTCCCATTATATTCGGTGTTCGATTAAAGTTGATGGCTCGATATTTAAATTACCATTTTATTTCGAGGTTTTTTATTCGGTGATAGCAAATTTATTCGACCTGTCATTGCTCTTTATGTGGATCAAGGCTAACCAATTGTAGGATTTACAGTGTAGTTAATAGTATGTACCGGATATTCTGTGCATGCCGCTCATACTATTATTCATTTAAGCCTATTTTTTGCAAGGCCAGCATTTTCAACTATTCCCTAGGATCTACTTAATAAAACACATTCACTGACTGACTGATTAACTAACTGACTGACATCTGAAACCTTCGAGTCTGATAGGTTCAATCTATTTGGGTGAGTGGGTGAGAATTGGCAAATAAGATCAAATCTGAAACTATCGAGCATGATAGGTTCAATTTATTTGGGTGAGTTGGTGAGAATTGGCAAATATTATCTAATAATTCATCAAATTGCTTACCTGAAACTCAACAAAAATCAGTATTAGAGTTTAAGTAGATTAAGTAGTTAGGATAATCAGCTCATCAGCCATGAGGGCTACAGCGGAGCTGTTAGTCTAAGTGGCTTGATAGTAGTGCTGGCACAGCCTATAGGCTACAATGTGAGCTTATCATCTGATAAATTAAATAATGTAGCGAAGCATGGGTATCTGGATGTTAGGTTTATATATTTTAAAAACCTGCCTAATTTGGTTCACCTAATTAATAAAATACTTTTGGCAAGTTAAGTAGAAGTTGATTTAGTAGTTTGGAAGATATGTCACATACTCGTTTTATTCAAGGCAAGGGGACCAGGGGACCGTTCTTGCCAACAAAAAAAAATAAAAAGCAGGATAAAAAAGGAGCAAAATTGCTAAAAAACACAATTTAACCTCTAGTATGCTAGACCAGGTTCCCATAGCCTAGCATAACTGAGGAGGAAGGGGGGCAAATTGGGTGTTTGAGGAAATGTGCCAGGGCAGACAAGAATGGAGTAGGCATATCACCTGAAGGTGGCTGAAGGTTGAAGAGAGTAATATTGGTTTCATTGATAATATCTGCTGTGTTCATTGCATCAATATAATCGGATAGGGTATTCTCTACCTGCAGGAGCAAACTTGGCAGATGGACAAAATTAGTTTTTTATTCTGAGGATTTACAACTGTTAAAGCCACACACTTGAGTGGCTTACATGGTTGATTCAATCACCTTGTGGCCCATCACAATTATTTCCTGTTTTGCAGCGAAAGAAAATTTTTCAGGTAATTTTGGCCCAGGGAAACCTTTTTTCAAAGGGCCCAAAATGGATTTAACATTGGCTTGCAACAGGGTGTTATCGGGGGTAGCTGCAACTTCAGTTGCCATTTTAAAAAGTGGCTTATACTGGGGACAGCTCTTTTTAGGGCTGAATTGATGATGGGGAGGTGATTCAGAGGAAGGATTTATAAAATCCTCCCATTTGAACATGAGATTAGTCCCAGGTGTGGACAATCATCCTCATCAACCCAATCAATGACATTGAAAGGATTTAAATTGGGCCTGATTGGTCCAGCAACTGAGGTTGATTGGTCTGGAGATGAGGTAAGATTTTTAATTTTTGAAATTTAGCTTTTGGCGCCAACTGAGCTGAGACAGATATTTTGGCTTTGCAGGTTGGCTTTGATTGATTGGCTGATTTTGAATCAACCACACCCACTGGCTTTGAGAGAGGGGAGGGAGAATCACTCCCGAAGTAAAAATTCTGGCTGAGGCAGCCAAAAAGTTGCCAGCAGCCAAGGAGGTAGGGGCCAAGCTCCTGACCTCCATAAGGGCAGAGCACTTCCATTTTGAGTGATCCAACCCAAAACAGGAAGGGCAAACTGCCCATCCACCTTTGACGTGGGCCCAAAATTGGTGATTGGGGGCAGATTTTATAAACAAATGTGGTGGAATCACCTGAGTGATTCCACAATCAGCAGACCAAATTGTGGCAAATGCATGAGGGCCAACAAGGTGTTTGGACCTGTTAGAAACCACAAACTTCAGTACAGGGTCAGAACCATAAACAGCCAACCCTTCCATCAATTTGTGGTAAAGAACTGCAGAAGGGAGATGGGTGGGCAACCCTGCAAATTGCACCATGAGGGTGGTGTCCATGGGTAACTGGGTTCAAGTGGTGGGGAGAGGAGTATTTTAAAGTTTAATTGAATTTTTGCTGCTTTTGCAGCGTTGGCTTCACACGTGAAGCCAAGATCAAAATACCCCTTGTAGGGGCAAAAATTGATGAAGACTGCAGGCTTCATTACTGCCAAAACTTCTTCAATAATTTGTTTGTCAGAATATGGAAATAATGTGCCATATTCAACATAAAGGCAAAAGAGCATGTTGCTCTGAGGGAGCACCAGGGGCTTCACAGCACTGCCTGGGAGCATGCAAGGTGAGTGGCAAGGTCCTTTGGTGGGACAAATCACCACACCAAATTGGGAGGGCTGGACCCTACCTGTGACCACTTGGGTGCCAAGTGAAAGATGCTCAATGGTGCCAGCTCACTTCCCCAGGAGGGAACAGCGGCTGGTGCCAAAGCAGGCAACTTAGATGTTGGCTGCTGGCAACTTGACATTCAAAATAAATTTAAATTTTTATTCAACAATTCCAACTGATTTGACCAATTTAAAATTTGAAAACTCAAAAGTGAGTGGCACAAGAGAGAAAAGTTAAATATTTGAGGTGGGTCAACCTTGGGACAAATATACCACATCAAGATTTTTTCTAGCCAGTACAGGTTTCAAACTCAAAAACCTGCACTAGGGTGGAAGCCATTTTACCTTCAAGCTAACCACCCTGTCACATACTCATTTTATTCAAGACAAGGGACCAGGGGACCCTTCTTGCCAACTCACATACTCAATGATTTTAAGTATAAAGAGATGTTTCAGGTAGCAATTTGGTGTTATTTGATTGATTTAATAGGTTTTTTTTGTTTGGCCAAGTGGTTGATGGCTTTTGTTCAAATTGATAGGACTCAGTTTAGGTTTGAGGGGTGATTAGTTATTGGTTGTTTTGGTAAGTTCAGTTAGGTTTACCTGAGT
Source organism: Massospora cicadina (assembly GCA_022478985.1). Classification (NCBI taxonomy): domain Eukaryota; kingdom Fungi; phylum Entomophthoromycota; class Entomophthoromycetes; order Entomophthorales; family Entomophthoraceae; genus Massospora; species Massospora cicadina. Next base: position 43,424 of record JAKSZP010005347.1, read on the forward strand.
GATTTTTGATTGATTTGATTGAGCAATTAGATTTGGCTGAGTAGTTTTGTTTATCTATAATAAAGAATCTAAATTAATAGATTGAAAATCTGATATTTTAGACACCGTAGTGAAGCATGGGTAAATTGGCTAGTTGTAAAATAAAGTAAAAAATCTTCCACTATTTAAGACATTAATAAAGTGTAAGTTTTTATTACTTTAATTCATTCTATCTTTGTATTATCTCCAAATTTGTAAACCTGCGGATTATCCACCTAAGCCATGTATTCCTCACATGACATACAAGGACTAGCAAACCCCAACGTCCCAAAATTCAGAAAACATAGTGCATGTAGCTGTCATGTGCACATGACATAATAGTGGGGACCAACCCCAAAGACAAGGCTGGGTGCCAGGAGGCCCAGAGGGTGAAGCTGCAGGCCCTTCCTGACCTGAGGCACACCCTAGACCAACGCTGGGTTTGGGAAAAATATGCTCAGGTTGGGACTAGTGGTGTGCCAAACGCCCAGCCTCTGATGTTAAGCCAGGCATTAAAACGAACAATTTACCAAATGAATGCTGAAAGTTTGATTTGGTTTGTCAAGGAGTGGGGTTTTAAAACCTGTTCCATTTTCAAAATAACGCGCTCAGGCCAAATTCAACTTCAATCAATCACTCAAATGAAGTCAGTTTCAGCCTATTCAACCAACTTGGATGGCAGTGTTGCCCTATTGGTGAGTCAGTGCTTGGGCCCACTGTGGCATAACCCTTATTTCCCCGCTCAAGCTTAAATACATTTTCCCTAATCAACATTCCTTGTTGGTCACTTCCCAAATAAACCTTTATCCCATTTATGTATTTTTAAATTTTATGATATTCCAAATGCTCCTGTGCGTGAACCTCTTTGAGGAGGTCTCACACTCTGTTACCCTTGCCATTGCAAGTACCATGCAGCTCTCCCCTTGTGCACCATTTGTCTGCTCAGGATCCCTCCAACCTGGGCCGCTTAGCCTCATTCTATATGTGCACCGCGTCGCCTTTATAGGGGTTTTTATTATAAAATTCGCAATTGTATGCCTAAGTGGTTATTGCTCCAGCACCCTCTGCTGGGCTCTAATCACGTTGGCACTAACAGCTAGTTCCCTGGTGTTGGCCTGGTGCACCGCGCACTGCCACGCTGAGAACAGGAGAGTTATAGACACTCTTCTTACATTAGTTGACCAACTGATTTTTCTTATGTGCATGAACTTTTTCTATGTGGAACTTTTTACAATTAAAGAAAGTGGCCATCAGCTGTGGGCTCCAGCTGACATTAGCTGCACTGTTGCTTCCTCTTTTTCCTGCAGGTTGGAACAACTTGGCATTATTATGGTTGCCTCAAACTGAAAAGTATCCACCCTTCATGTTTGTACCTGGTGGATTTGGACGCTTCAATGTCCAAAAGTCATATTTCCCCAACTTTCCACCAAATTTATTAAATTTCATTCTAATAAATGAATTTTCCCTCATCAGCGCATTCAGACAATGCCAGCGGAATTGGCGCAGATGGGCCTGGGGGTGTTGTCCTTGGATAACTTTGGGCATTCTATTGTGGTTCCAGAGATAGGGTCATTTGCGTCAAAAAATGCGTTTTATAACGAAACCCTGGACTCTATCTCTGAACTGTTTTATTAGTTCATATGGCCTGGATGAGGACCCTATTCTGGTGTATCAGATTACCCCTAAGAACCCACGGTTGACCTCTACCATGATCTGGCGCACTCAGAAGGTGGAGAAGGAACTTCATTTAAAATATGATAAAGTATATGCACCTGCAGAAGGTATGGTGGGGTATGTGGCCTCAGTATTAAGAGTGGCCAACTATCCCTCCCCTTTTTTGATTCCAAAACGGATTCTGTTGACATGCTTGAGCCAGAAGAAGAAATTTTTGGTGAAGTGTTGTCATTGTCTTCCATAAATAAAGACCATTCCAGGTATTTTCTATTGACTGCCACCCTCTCCTCTCCTTTAGGGAAGCTCGCCACTACTATTTTGGTGGATACTGGTTCCTCTGGAAACTTTATGGACCAGTACTTAGCTGACTACCTTGGACTGAGTTACTTGCCAGGTGATATGGTTAGAGGAGGGGCGTCCCAAGGTATTCCCACTTTGAAGATCATTGGGACAGTGGACTATCAGGTTGGCAAGTACCACTTGTCTGATCACTTCAGTGCGATCAAAAACCTCCTGTTCCCTATCATTTTGGGTGTGGAGTGGTGGCGGAAGTTTGATGTTAGAACTAACCTGAAGGAGAATACCTTGTCCCTCACCATGAAGAATGGTCGCTCATTCATTGTGCCTTTGTCAGAAGAAAACGCCCAAGGCAAATTGCCCCATTGGCCCCATTGTATCCCTTGTCGCCTTGCCTCAATGAAGAAGCCCTCAGTGGAAATTCCTATACCTTCTTGCTTGGAAGGGTTTGGAATCCTCTTTTGATGCAGCATCTGCCAATGCACTCCCTGAGCACTCTGAGTTTGATTGTGACTTCAAGCTCATGGTGGATCTGGTGCATATCTCTTCCCCTATTTACCCATTGACTGTCTGGGAGGAGGAGGCGTTGGATGTGTGGGTAAAGGAACAGTTAGCCAAGGGTGCGATTTTTCAGCGTACCTCCCCTGTATGCTCCCCCTACTCTTTGTGGAGAAGTCCGATGGTACCTTACGCCCCTGCATAGACTATGGTAACCTTAACAACGTTACTGTACCAGACCTCCATCCCATCCCTTTGGATTCACAGATTGCACGCTATGTGGAGAAGGCGAAGGTCTTCTCCAAGCTGGATTGCCTCAACGCGTTCAATCAGATCTGGATTAAAAGGGACAAGAGTGGTTGACCGCATTCTGTACCAGAAAAGGGATCTTCCAGTTTTGGGTCATGCCCTTTGGGCTTAAGAATGCCCCTGCTATCTTTCAACGCCGCATTGATGCAACATTGGGGGACCTGTTAGGAGTATGCGCGGTCGCCTACATGGATGATATCCTGGTGTTTTCCCCTGATCAGGAGTCCCATGCAGTTCACCTTCAGCAAATGGTGGAGCAGTTAAAGGCAGTCAGCCTTACACCAAAAATTCTAAAGTGCGAGTTCTTTAAGTCACAGGTCCCATTTTTGGGCAACGTCATGTTTGACCAGGGACACATGATAACACCAGACAAGGAGAAGGCGATTTGTGAGTGGCCTACCTCCACCTCAGTTAAGGAATTCAGGAGCTTTTTGGGGACGTGCACGTTCCTCAAGAAGTTCACTCCCAATCTATCTGAGGTGCCAGCTCCCCTATACAAGGCTAGCAGTGCCAAGGTGCTTCAGTGGTCCTCACTTTGGAGGATGCTTTTCAAGCAGTGAAGTGCACCCTGTTTTCCACGACTTTTCTTTGCCATGTCAACCCTTTAAAGGAGTTCATTGTGTCAACTGATGCCTCCAACTTCACTATAGTGGCCGCCTTGTTACAAATAGGTGAAGATGGGATAGAGCATCCAGTGGGATCTTTTTCTAGGAAAATGTCTTTACCAGAGTTGAATTATGCCGTTTATGATAAGGAGTTTACAAGCAGTGGTGGAGGCGCTGACTTATTGGCATCACCACTTGCATGGCTCATCCCAACCTTTCCGGGTATGTACAGACCACCATGCGCTTGCTGTACTACCGCGCTCCTCATGTCTTAACCCCATGGAAGACCCATTGGCATGAGACCCTTGCCCAATTCGCATTCACATATGAGTTCACTAAGGGCAAGGATAATGGTTTGGAGGATGCTTTGAGCTGCAACCCTGCTTTAGCGCCTGATCCCAAGGAGGTGGAAGTTCACAACACCCAGGTGATGATTCCTCCAAGTAAACTTCTGCCTCAACGACCCTCTCCCCTGGCCAACAGGTCAGCGCTTGCACCTCTGGAAAACGCGGAGGAATATAGTATGTTCAGGAAGGTAGTCCTTTCTCAGCTGCTGGCCGCAGAATATACTACAATACTTGATAAGTGCGAGTTGAATCATGAGGATCTCTCCAGGGGCTATCACATGAAGGATGAGATGGTGTGGTTCCAGGGGCGCCTATGGGTTCCTGCTGGACCACTTTCCTGGAAATTATCTGGTACCATCATGATGGACTTACCATTGGTCATCCTGAGAAAGCGAAGACATTAGAGTTAATTCAGCGCAAATACAATTGGAAGGGCTTGCCTGCTCAGGTGAGGCGGTACTGTAAGGAATGTTTAGTCTGCAACCAAATGAAGCCCAATTGTCAACCTTTAGCGGGGTTGTTGGTACCTGTCCAGAAAGTGGAAGGGCCCTGAACTTCCCTATCAGTGGACTTTATTATAGAACTACCTGTCTCATATGGTTACAATGCCATCATGGTGGTGGTGGACCAGTTTACAAAGTTCGCCCACTTCATTCCGTGAATAACTACAATAACCGCGGCTGAGATGGCCAGGCTTTTCGTCATGCATGTGTTTGCACTCCATGGAGTTCCCCAAGAGATTATCAGTGACTGGGGACCCCAGTTTACCTCTGTCTTTTGGGAAGAGTTGTGTAAGACTCTCCAGATTCTCCCTTGCTGTTCAACTGCCTATCATCCCCAATCAGATGGGCAGACTGAAAGAGTGAACCAGTGCTTGGAACAGTTTCTGCGGTGTTACACCGCTGCAGATCATTCATATTGGGCTTCTCACCTTCCCATGGACAGTTTAGCTACAACAATACCTTGCACTCTTTGATCAGCTGTTCCCCGTTTTTCGCCAGCCATGGCTTTAACCCCACCTTTAACATGGAGCCCAGCTGTGGGTCAAAGGTTGAAGCGGTGGTGGACTTTGCCAAGACAATCAAGAATGTCCACCAGGGGGTTTCCACAAGCTTGGAAGCGGCTATGCAGGTAGATAAGGAAAATGCTGATGGGAAGCGCCGAGTGGGTCCTGCATACAGGGAAGGAGATCTCGTGATGCTTGATGCTCATAACATTCAATAAAGCAGCCATGTAAGAAGCTGGGACCAAAGAGGATTGGACCCTACCGCGTTGTTAGAAAGGTGGGCCATGCCTCATACCATCTAGATCTCCCCCTCATTCTGGATCTTCTCTGTGTTTTATGAAAGCAAACTGACGTTGTTTGAGGGCCCCCCACCAGAGACTCCTGAGGCCTATCTTGTGGATGGGGTGCCATAGTGGGAGGTGGAAGAAATAGTTGCCTCACGCCGCGTTAAAAGAAGACTTGAGTACCTGGTATCCTGGAAGGGCTTTGATGCTGCAGAGAACAGTTGGGTTCCAGCACGTGACTGTGTACATGCCCAAGATCTTATTGACGCCTTCCACCAGCGTTTTCCCCAGGATGCTGGATACCAACCTAAACTGACCGTCGCCGCCATGAAGCTAGCCCCTTCCCATAAGAACTTTTCCCCGGTGCAAGCCCCTGGATGGGGGTTGAGCCCCGTTGAGAGGAGAGGGTAATGTCATGTGCACATGGCATAATAGTGGGGACCAACCCCAAAGACAAGGCTGGGTGCCAGGAGGCCCAGAGGGTGAAGCTTCAGGCCCTTCTGACCTGAGGCACACCCTAGACCAACGCTGATTTTAGGAAAAATATGCCCAAGGTGGGACTAGTGGTGTGCCAAACGCCCAGCCCCTGATGTCAAGCCAGGCGTTAAAACGAACAATTTATTGAATGAATGCTGACAGTTCGATTCAGTTTGTTGAGGAGCGGGGTTTCAAAACCTGTTCCATTTTCAAATAACGTGCTCAGGCCAAAACCCACTTCAACTGATCACTCAAGTGAAGTCAGTTTCAGCCTATTCAACCAACTTGGATGGCAGTGTTGCCCTAGTGGTGAGTTGGTGCTTGGGCCCACTGTGGCATAACCCTTATTTCCCCGCTCAAGCTTATTTACATTTTCCCTGACCAACATTCCTTGTTGGTCGACTTCCCAAATAAACCTTTACCCCGTTTACGTTATTTTTAAAATTTATGATATTCCAAACGCTCCTGTGTGTGAACCTCTTTGAGGAGGTCTTGCACTCAGTTACCCTTGCCATTGTAAGTACCATGAAGCTCTCCCCTCATGCACTGTTTGTCCGCCCAGGATCCCTCCAACCTGAGCCGCTTAGCCCCGTTCTATATGTGCACCGTGTCACCTTTATAGGGGTTTTTATTATAAAATTCGCAATTGTATGACTAAGTGGTTATTGCTCCAGCACCCTCTTCTGGGCTCTAATCACGTTGGCACTAATGGCTAGTTCCCTGGTGTTGGCCTAGTGCCCCGCGCACTGACACGCTGAGAACAGAAAAGTTATAGACACTCTCCTTACAGTAGCACTGGATAACATAAGATTCTCATAATTTGAAACCTTTACAAAAAACGGCAATCATTCAACTACCAGACCAGAATCTCTAGACAAAAACGTTACTATAACATTCAAATACCTCTACATATGGCAGGCTTTTGATTAAAACTAAAAATGGCTCTATTGATAACTGTCTGGTATCATAGAATGCTTTTGTAAAAGATTATAGAGTAACCCACAACCACACCTGAGAGAAGATGCATGCTTTTAATAGAATTTCAAGGTATCATCTCAATGGAAAGGCACCTTTAAGATCATGAAAGGAATGGGAACCCCATGCCCATACTAATTGCAAGTTTCAACCCTCTGATTATGTAGAGATCTAGGAAATTATCATTAGGAAACTTTTCAAGTATCATTAGATTCTTGGGGCAATTTAAAGAACATTTTGAGGGTATGAAACCAAATGGAAACAGATAATGAAATACAGTTGATCAACAAATTCTTAGCTGATCCATTTATTCTCATGAAGAGCTGTATTTTAGTACTAGTCTATTAATATCAAAAATTGTGACATAATTGAAGGGGTGAAAATAGAAAAGATGTTATAGATTCTGCTGATCAAAGTAAGACTAGGCTTCCAATCTGGGTGTGTGATAACTCAGTGAAAAGCCCAGAATGCCAAAGGGATAGCAGCCCTAATAACTTGGAGGAGGGATGCTTTATGGTTTCTGTGAGGGTAGTAAAAGTTAAGTAACATACCAAAGGCTCTCATAGCAAACCAAATGGCTGCAATGGGGCAACCGCAGGTCTTGTGGGGCAACCCCCAAGGGTGGGAGAAGCATTAAGGGTTACTAATCCTCTTGGTTTTACAGTTGCTGACTTTTGTTGTCATCTAAAATTCTCTTAATTTTCTTTATATATATCATGATCATTAGGTTCACTAGGAGGAGTTAATTTACAATAATAAGATTTGGGATTACAAAAAAAATGGATTGGTTGGATTCAAGTACAGGGTGACCTTGATAATCATTTCACAGTTGTTGGGGAGGGTCAAACTGTTGTGCGGAGTCAAAAAGGTATCAGGATGACATATCAATTTATCTATAAAGACTGAAGTAGATTACCCCTAGAATTGGTAATCTGGATGATCTGGTGACAGAGATTATCATCCAGATTGCAAGAATAGGCGTCCATTGTTCTCAAATGCCATGTTGAAATCAGTGGGTCAAAAGGCCTCAGGTTTTTTAGATCACATTGAATTATTAATGGGACAGCAAAGTAAGTCAGGTGGATGGCAAAGGCCTTCCTGGGCAATGGTTTGTGAGGTTTTTAGTTATCCATATTGTGATGAACCATTGTGGACTGTCAATCTGAAGCTTGTAGATTGAGGTAACTAATATGGTGGGGTAAAGAAGTAGCTTTAGAGCGTAGCTTCTTATAACCTCCGCTATTGTGCAGTGTGTTGCTGATGTGATAGATATGAGTGCCCACATGATGATCATTGGGTCCAGAATTCTGATGGAAGCATGTTTGGTGGGATTCAAATAGAAAAGTTTTTGGTAGGTATTAAATTGGTGGGGTATTCAGAAAGAAGTTAGTAAACTTGGATCTCTTCATTATACTTTAACAAAATAATGAACTGCTAACTGCCCCTCCCAGGGTCAGTTATTCTTTATACTTGATGGTCAGGGAAAAAATTAATTATAGGACTTGTAACTGAAGCACCTTGTTGGAATTATGGCTTTTGGTTTGCTCGCTGGTGCATTTTTACACTGAAATTACAACAAATATTGCAGGAAAGTATCACTCTCTACTGCAGGATGATCATTCTTATGAGGCTTTTAAAGACCAATTATAAATAAAATACTAACCCTTGAATTAAACTAAAAGGTTGATTTTATAAGTTTTTTTATTGGTGGCGAAGAGGGGATCAAAAAGAAAACCCATTATGAGCTCGCTGCTTAGTATTTAATGGTGCTGTGGCTCAAAGTTCAGATCAGGCTAGGAATGTCCAAATTAGGAAATATGGGAATTCAATTTATTGGAGCTCTCAAAACTCATTTTGCTTCAATGAAATGGCTGATGGAGGGTCAATGCTGGATAGGACTAGTCCGTTTTGCAAAGATTTAATATATTTTAACCCAATTAATGCAGAGAAAATATTTTCGCCTTGTGGGACCCCCTCCACCCCTATAAAAGGGGTGGTCTCCACCTAAGCATTTGAACTGAATTGTTGAGGGGATGGGTAGGAGCCTCGGCACAACTTCCTGTATTTAGCCTCAGTTGCAGCACTACCTGATTACTCAGAACTGGATGATTTGGGGAGAATTGAATGGAACACATTTGCCCCAATTTGAGGGATTCCACCAAGAATTGGCCAGGGTCTTTTAGCCAATTTTGTCCTTATTATAAATCTAAGCATTATTATAATATCAGATTTGTAATTGTATGACACACCTAAAATAATCTCTTTTCTGATCCCCCTTGGTCTGAGTTGCTAAGAGCAGCCTGGATCTGAGAGGTTTCATCTGATAGCTATGTATGAGGTCATAGAAAGCCCTGACTATGGAACTTCTGGATTTGCAGAGGAGGTACTTTAATAATACCAAACTAGAGCAGATTTGCTTGAATCATGCATTAAGAGGAATAGCTTCCAGGAAAGTCAAATTTGTTAGTTATTTAATTATAATTTCTTGATGGATTATTGCCTCAGATTAGTGACCTTTGACCCATAATCTCATATTTTCTGACCTGAACTGTGGTTCCTGACTTGGTAAAGCTGTTCTTATTTTGAGTCTAATTTTTTCTGTTTTTCATGGGGTGGAGGGTTACAGGGTGGGGGTAAGATGAGTCTGGGGGTCCTTCTAGTGGCACCTGTTCTGGAACACCTCCCAACAGACATCCTTTATTTTTACATAAGAAAGAAGCAGAAAAGGGGGTTTTTTTAGGCCAGAAAAGTGACACATCGTTCATCAACTACATGGGCCAAGTCACCCAGCTGTACTAAAGGCTCCATAGGTTCCTTTTTTTCTTTCTTGCATTTATAAGGGAACTTCCTTTGGTATAACCAAAGAGGTTGTGGTTTAAAAGCTTACATAAGAGAGCTAAAGATGAAGTTAAGTAGACTAAATTGGTCCACATCCCTTACCAAAAGCATATTATTAACAGAGATGGGTTATGGCCAAAGTTGCAAAGGATAGATCCAAGGGCTTAAGAAACAATTAACTTATATAACCCAAAGGTTCCTCCATGAAAAGCAAATATATATCAAATCATAATAGGCATTTAAGTAGTTATCCAAGTGAAATGAACAATTAGGCTATCTAAAAGATTGATGAAGTTGGTAGAATTTACTAAAAATTAGAAATCAAGTTTAACTATACTAATAATTGCACAACTCTTTATATCAATATTATTTAAGTTATAGATCTTCAGCTTAGAGATGAAAATTAATTGGGCCTCATCTCTGATACTTTTAGCTAAAAAATTGGACCTCATCCTAATTAGCTTTACTAGCTTAAAAGATGGATTAGGCCCTATCAACAATAGATGTTTTAATACTATCATTACCAATTAACTTGCTTAATGATCATATTTGTCAGACAATTACAAGTCCAATGTTGTATTAAGAGTGATTTGGGTTTTAAATTAAATGGCATTGGCCAAAAGACCCTGGACAATTCTTGATGGAACCCTTTGAATCAGGGAAATACCTTTGATAATAAAAAACTTGGCCAAAAAGCTTGAGTTGAATAACAAAGATATTCCAAATTATTGGCAGAACCAAAGGAGCCATTCAGAGGTCCATCCACATCTTACAACTATTCTTGTTCAAGCTACACCGCAAAAACTGGCCCCTTTTATATGGTCAGAGGGGGTCCAACAAGGTGAAAATATTTTCCTGCCTTCTGATTGGACTAAATGTATAAAATACCTGCCTCACAGGTACCTCTTCCCAGTTGTCACTTCCCAATCTGCCCTCGCATTGAAGCAAGGCAAGTCTCAACTGATCTGATAGATAAAATCTCAATATTTTTAAATTTGGACATTACTAAGCATTCCAAACTTTGAGCCTCAACATCTAAATACTAGCTTCAACTTAAAATAATAATTTACTTATTAACCCTCTAATTGCAACTAATAAAAATCTTGTAAAATTATCTTTCATATCTTAGTTAGGGTTTTTATTTTTTAAAATAGTCAATACCCCTAATTTTTATCCTGAAGTTGAGAACCAACTTCTCCTGCAATTAATTGTTGGATTTAGATGAAAAAAGCACCTGTGAGCATAAAAAAACCTGAAATCCAACAAGTGGTGCTCACACAAAAACTTTTCTTTCTCGTTGCAATCACTTTTGCAACCTATTCAATTCAAGACTGAATCTAGTTTGATAATCTCACAGAGGAGATTAGTCTGCGCCCATTTCAGGGAGCAGTTGGGCAAGCAAGGTAAGAGGAGCAGGTGGAAGGCCCGCGGCCTCCAACATCTGAAAACGCCCCAGAGAATCTGGTGGAATAGACAAAAATCTTAAAAAACTGGCGGTCACGATTTCCCCAGAGATACTTGCATGGCAAGCACGATGCAACCAGTACATCAACACGCCACACTCCCAACCACTTTCATCGGTGGAATTCAGAGTCCGTGTGTATCTGGAAATTCAGAAAATGGCCTTATGGGAAAAATTTTGTGAAGATGTACACAAAATTTTCCTGACTGCAGTGTATGTTGCACCTCACTCCATGTCACATGGTTGGCTGGACCTAGGTTTTGAAAGCAAAAAAGCAGCAGATGAGGCTGCAGTGGTGCGCATAGTGGTTGACCTCCCCAAAGGGCAACAGGTCATCAAAACCAAATGCACCAGATGGACAAAATCAAACCAAATTTTCCTCACATTTGACTTTTTGCCTACTACGGTAAAACGTGATATTTTGGAACAACACCTGAAATATGGTCTCGCCATATATGGCGAAATACAATCTTTCAAAATGCAACACTTCATGCTGATGCCACACCTGTGCACTGGTAAAGCCATCGCAGTTCTGACCCCAACTGAGGAGATCGTGAAGGACCTAACCCAAATCCCGCACTCCACTTTTATTGATATTGCAGGGCATACCACACACCCATTCCAGGTGACCGTGGACAGCGCGCCCCCCCATTTGCACCCACTGTGACACGTTCAGCCATAAGGCACACGCATGCCCCATCAAGGAGGGCGTCACATTCCAAGAGCACCCCTTGGCGGCCATGGCCAATGGAGAGGCGTACTACAAACCATTTACAAGCACCAAGGAGGCTTTCCCGTGAGGAGCACAAGGCTGCTACCTATTGGTAAAGCCTATCTCCCTGCAAGAACAGAAGAAGGCCAAGCAGGCCCATAGGGCTGCGGCCAAGGAAACGGCCAAGGCCACCACTGGTATCTAAACTCACAACGCCAGGAGGACATGGAAACCTTTGCGGCGGAAGCAACTTGGGAATCCATCAACCAATCAGATTAGGAAGCCCATGCTGAGTGGGCCACTCAATCTGAGGATCCAATAGGAGACTCACTCTCACCCAATCGTTGCACCCAAGCCCTGGTCAAAACTGACTTGGGACCTATCGCAACTGGAAAATTTTTGTGACCCACTCAATGGTGCACCAAACTCATCCGCACCACAAAAAATTTGTCTGACGTCGGGAAAACAAAAAGCGAAGGCCAAAGCCAACGCGACTCTTTCCACAAAAATCAACAAAAACTCTGATAGCGTTGCTGCTAACACCCGCGCTGCTGTGAAAGCCTGTGGGGACCTTGAAGAGGCTGGTGGGCCTGGGGGCCCACCCCTTGCACCTAAGGTGTGATAGGGAAACCTTCACTTTAGGGATGTTGAATATCGCCAGACTCAAGGCCTCCCCATCCTGGGCTAGGAAACTGAGTTTTTTACAACACAATTTACCCATGGATATCCTGGCCATCCAGGAGTCCCACTGTCCACGAGGTTCTGAGGAAACTTGGAAAACAATGCTCCTCCCATCCCTATCATTTTGGTCAAAGCACTGTGGGGTGCTAATTGAAAAATAATTTTTTCAAATTCGTATCCTCAGAAACATTTCTAAATGGCCAAGTTCTCATCATCAACTTCTTGTGGGCTGACGTAGCGCATGCAATTGTCAACATCTATGCCCCAAATGGTGCACACGAGCGTCAGGAATTTTTCTCATCAGTCAAATCCCTCCCGCTACCTCCTGAATCTTTCCTAGTCAGCAACATGAACTGTTGGCTAACCTCACCAATGGACCGATGGCCTCCCTCACCCCACGCCCCACAGGGTCATGTAGAACTACGCGTTCTAAAGGCCACCCTTGGGTTAATGAATGTGCTGCCGTGACATGCCCTGCTGCTCAAAAACATGATGCGTCCCCATGTCCACAATGGCCAATTAAGGTCCATGACCCACATCAACCTTAATCTAACGCCGGCGAAATTCCAGCCCCACATCTCCCACTTCAAAACAACGAAAATGGAATTCTCTGACCACCATCTGGTCTCAATAACCTACCACCTACCTGTCACAGTTGCTAAGGCCCCACATTGGTGTAAAATCCACCCCCCAAGCTCGCATCACCAGGATTTTCCACGTGGGTGGAAGAGGCAACTTTGGCAAAAAAGTTTGTTGCACCATTTTGCGTGGACCCCATTTCCACATGGGCAACTTTCAAAGAGGACACCATCTGCCACTCTCGCCATCTCTCCTCCAGACGCTCATGAACCACATTGGCGGTTATCTCACGCGCTCTGGCAGAATTGGCACACTTGGAGTCCAACATTCCAGCTACAGGATACAGCCCTACATGGGGCTGGAAGTGGGTGGAGGCAGCTGCCCACCTCAACGCACTCAAAAGGCAACACAAACATCGGGTTTGTGTTCAATACAAGGCCACACACATCACAAAAGGCGACAAGTGCACCGCATATTTCTTTAAAAAAATTTTGCACCATGCCAGAGCGTGGCCTGCACACAGGTGCAAAGATCGGGTAATTCTATTGTGGATACATTGGCCAAAGTGGCAATCAAAACGCAAAAATATTACTCCAAGTTGTACCAAGCCAAATCAATTCAGCCGGCCAAAGTGGCAGAATTTCTCAACTGAGCTCATATCTGCACCATTTTCTGATACCCAGAAATATTGAATTTAATTACTCCAAATGAATTATGGACAGCCATTCATGGTACGCCAAACCGAAGAATCCCAGGCCCAGATGGCATTCCATATGAGTTCTACAAAAAATATTTCAAATATATATCCCCACTTCTGCTTGCCTGACTTCCCAAAGCCTGTTGGAAATGCGCCTCCTACCAGGAGGACATGAGGCCTTTATTGTCACACTCTTAAAGAAAGGGGATAAGCTTGACTTAGCCAACTGGCGCCCCATTTCTTTAACAAACACAGACACCAAAATTTCAACAAAAATTATGGCTAACCGATTAAGGACTGTAGCATCTGCCACCATCTCCCCAGAACAATTTGGTTTCATCCCCAGAAGGTCGATTTGGGATAACGTGCACTCTGTGGCTAATGTATGTCAGTCCACAGCCTCTGGGGCACTTGTATTCTTGGACCAACAAAAGGCCTATGATAGAGTAAACTGGGAATACCTAAGGGCCTGCCTCCATCAATTCCACCTACCCCCTCGCTTCATCAACTGGGTGATGCTGCTCACGGAATCTGCAACAATGGCAGTGCGTGGCTCTGGCTTCCCAACAGAAGTAGTCCTCCCTCAAAGGGGCTTGCAACAAGGGGACCCCCTCAGCCCACTCTTATACAACTTCAGCCTTGACCCACTACTGCGAAATGTGAATGCCCAACTCACTGGGGTCCATGTGCCAGGCCAAGCCCAGTCAAGATATTGGCATTTGCAGATGATTGTGTGGTTGGGGTGTCTAATAATCAAGATGCACGCGCGCTTGAAGCTCTCATCCAGGAATATTCCTGGGTAAGCAACGCGGCACTGAACGCCTCCAAAACTGAAATCATCCTCCTTGGTCAGTTTCAGAACTGCTGGGCCCTAGCAATTAGTTCCCAACCCAGCCCATCTGCTCGCCCACGTCCATGCCTTACTAACTCAACACACACCGCTCCACTAGTGCTCCCCTTCATGCCAAGTCCTACCATAGGACTGGTGCGCCATCTGGGCGTGTGGATGGAGGCAGGCGGATATGCGTCAGCAGTAATGTAGTGCCATATTCTGGACAACGTGACAAAGCGAATTGCCTCTCTCAGAGCCCACCCTACTTCCCTTACTGGCAGGGTTGTTTTAGCCAACTCTATGCTCCTATCCAAAGTCTGGTTCGGAGCCCACGCCATCCCCTTCTCCCCAAGCTTCTTCGAATCCTTGTATGCCTTGCTGCAAGGATGGCTTTGGTCAGGCCGCCCTCCACCATTGCGGCTAGAGGTCATGTTTGGCCCTCATCATCATGGTGGCATGGGCCTGCTTGACTTCAAAGCCCATGCAGCCAAGATCCTGGGCACCTGGATTGCGGCTGTCACCGCTCCTACACTCCCATCCTAACACTGGTCCCGCGCAGCCCGCTCCAACTTCTCATGAGCCTTGGGCCTCAACAATCTATCGAACCCCCACTCCCTGATGAAATACCTCGCATCACACACATCGGCCACAGGTCCTCACGGGACAAAAACCCACTACAAACGAATCCTACTCTCCATGTGGAGCGCAGAGTGGAGAATTCGTATTAGTGGACATACAACCCAAAGAGGCCGCCCCTCTCCTCAGTTTACACAAGAGGTACAGGGGCTACCCATCCATGATGGCGTGATCCCCATTCGGCCCCATGTCCTATCCAGGGTGGACTACCTGGACATGATGGACATCCCTTATTCCATTAAGACCCAAAAAACAATCTGGAAATATTTACATCACCCTCTGTTGCAGCCTCAAATCCGCTCCCATGTGTGGCACTGCCTGAGGCAGGTGTATCATACAGCTGAGCGCTCTAACGCTTTACACTCATCCTGTGTCATATGCGGCCAGTATGGAATGCTGTTCCGCCGCCTGGAGAAGTGCCCCACCTCTAAAGTGATATGGCGCGAAGTTCAACGTCTGCTGGGCCAGGATCAAACGCATCCCTTCAGTCTGTCAAGAGATATGTTTGCTCTATCAATGGCCTCCTCCCTTCCACCCTCCCTCCATGCTCTGGTGGTTGCAATCGCCATGTGGACCATCCACACGATTGTCTTAGATGCCATCGCAGGCTCCACCCCCACCCTCCCAGAAACTGTCCACAGATTCCGGTCTCATTTGGTGGACCACTTTCAAGTGTGGATGTTTGGATACCTCCCACCGCATCACTGACAGCTGGTCTCCTCCTGGTTCCCAGTCTGGTTCATCAAATCAGACCCCTTCCTCCACACGTGCGCAATAGTGGCTACGGCCCCTTCACACGTTCCCTCCCCTCCCCATAAGTGGCGTTCCCGCTGGCAACAAGAGATAGCATCGCTTCTCTGGGGTGCCTCCCCCAGTACTAAGTTTATCTGTCCTGAGTCATAT
Organism: Massospora cicadina; assembly: GCA_022478985.1. Classification (NCBI taxonomy): domain Eukaryota; kingdom Fungi; phylum Entomophthoromycota; class Entomophthoromycetes; order Entomophthorales; family Entomophthoraceae; genus Massospora; species Massospora cicadina. The sequence goes on from JAKSZP010005347.1 coordinate 59,254, forward strand.
TTGGAAGTGTCCGTCCCATGGTCGGCCTTCCTCGCAATAAATCAAAACAAGTGGTGCTCACTACAGGGGATCCGGTACACCACAAAACAAATGCCCAAAAAATGGCAGCTGGTGGAGGGATTAACCCTCACAACCTTCCCGCTTTTGCTGAGTCTGTAAGGAGAGTGGCTATAATTCTCCTGTTTCCAGCATGGTGGTGCATGGTGCACAGAGCCAATTCATGGAAACTAGCCGTTATTGCCAAAGTTACTAGATCCCAGCAGAGGGTGCTGGAGCAATAATAACTGAAGGAAAGGAGTGTGATCTATTTAAAAATTACCACACTAAAATGATGCGGTGCACCAAGAAGAAAGGGGTAAGCATCCCCATCTGGAGGGAACCTGGGAAAACCAACGGTGCACTAGAGGCAAACCTGATCATATGTAAAATGATATGGTTAATGTAGCATGAGACCTCCTCAGCGGGGTCCACACACAGGATCATTCAAAATAACATAAGTAAAATGGGGAAACGGGAAAAATGTTTATTGGGAAGTTGACCAAAAAGGAATTTTGGTCACAGAAAACATAATTAAACTTCTTCAAGGAAATTTGGAGTCTGCCAAAGTGGTCCCAAGCACCAATCCGCCAATAGGTAAAGACTACCATCTGAATTGGTAGAAAACACTGAAACTGGCTTCACTCGAGTAATTGATTAAAATTGGATATGACCCAAATGTGTGATTTTGTAAATGGAACAGGTTTCAAAACCCCGTTCCTCAACTAACTGAATTAAATCATCTTCATTAATCAAGTAAACTGTATATTTTAACGCCTGGGCCAACATAAGGGGTTGGGCGTTTGGCACCTCACTAGTACTAACCTGGGTATACTTAGCTTGTACCCAGCGTTGGTATAGTGTATGTCTGAGGTCAAGGAGGGCCTGAAGCTTCACCTTCTGGGCCTCCTGGCGCCCAGCCTTATCCTTAGGGTTGGTCCCCACTATGATGTCATTTAACCATGACAGAGTCCTGATTAGTTGAATTATAACAACAACTATCTAGTGATTTGTCTCGCCTTAAACAGCTTGAGCAGCGCCCTTCTCAAGGCCCTCATGGGGCCTCCCCAATTATAAAAAACCTCCTCTCAAAGACAAGTTCACATCTGATGAGGGCATTATTGCATCCTTCCTTTATGTTTATGAATATATAATGGAAGGAACAACTGACCATCAAAAAATTCAGTTCATTCTTCCCTGCTTGAGTCAGATAGCTCAAGAATTAATGGTTCCCTTCATGGCCAACCTCAGCACTTGGTCAGAGGTTAAGTAAGCGCTTCTTGAAGAAAAAGTTCTAAGCAGAGTTTACAACGTCAAAAACAGGATTTTATGTGCCATAGCCTGCACGCAAGAGAATTAATCTGCTCTTTTGTTGATTGATTCTATAGTAAAGCTCAACCTCTGTTGCTGGCCAAAATTCTTCCTTTATATGATGCTATTGCTGCTATTGTGGCTGGCTTGGCGCCTTATCCCTATTTAGAAATGCATATCTCCACGATCAAGCGCACCTTCTGAACTGTATGGGATATTAAAGAGGCTCTGCTATAAGTGGCTGACTTTCATGAACCTGAACTTCTGCAAAGAGCTCCAAAGCAAGAATCAACTCTGACCCCTCCAGCCTCTTCCATGGCTGTCTCCCTCTGGAAACCAGTTTCAGAAGAGCTGCAGCAACCAGATACTCCTCCACTATGTGAGGATAACCAGAAAATACTGGCAGTTATGGGGCAAACTCCCCTCCAGCTTCAGTTTCAAATGCTCAGTCGGTGAATTCATTTATCGCTTTGCCTTGTTCTCCTCTTTCCAAGCAGTCTACTAATGTGGATAAAAAATCACGTCCCTCCAAGCTGCTGTCTCGATCCCCCTCAGCCTCACCTCAGGCTGCCCCTAATTCATAACCTGCAGTCATGAGGCAGCCCAATCCTGTCACTTCTAAGGCAAAAGTCAAAGCCATTACACTTTTAACGCCTCCCCCAAAAGTTGGTGTAGCTACAATGCTCCCTTCAAGTGTCAAAAGGGTAGACGAGCACCAAAAAGTCCTTCCCTGCGAGGAGATCAAGCTGGTTTCTCAGCCCTCTCCTAGAAACTCATTAGGGTGCATTGGCAATCCCTCTGATGACGAGTCTGAAGGGGATGGTGAAGATGTAGGCTTATATGTCTTGGGAGCCCCAATGGAAGTGCAAATTACAGATAGGTTGAGGCATGAAAGAATTGATATAGCCATGATACCCCAATAAACCTATCTCCAGCAGTTGAGGTTTACAGAGGTGATCAATACTGCCAGTGATGCCGACCTGATTATTGATACAGTGATATGATCTACCCAGCAATTTCATACACTCCAATCTATTAAAGATAAATACCCTGCAATGGTTCAACGCCTTGCCACCACATTCCCTTTGAAGAAGGTTCTCGCCCTCCCCTACTTTTGGTAGCATTATAACCAAGGTAGAGGTTGTCATCAATAAGGTATGAGCTCTAGCCATCCTTGACATGGGTGCTCCAGTGAACTTAGTCTCTTCAAAGCTCATCAATAAAATTAAGTTGGCGCCTGACCTGGACTATTCGCAAGAGTTTGAAACTGCAGGGCCTAACAATACGCGAGCTATTGGAGCTTACTCTTCTCTACCCATAATAATTGGGAAACTCCTAATGTCTGCCCCCACTGTGGCATTAAACAATAATGCATATGACCTGCTCATTGGCACTCAATTCATGATTGAGTATGACGGAATCATTAATAAGAAACAGGGATTCCTCCCTTCTAAATTATGAAGTTCACCTAGTCTTTACAAATGATGAGCCTAAGAAAAAAGAATACACATGCATCGGTGAGTACCTTTCCTCCAACTTCACTTTTACTTGAACCACATAGGGCAGAAACACAAAAAAGCTGCCTGGCTCTGTGGATGCTTCAAAGGGCATTCCATTGTATGCATCAGAGGAGGTAGTAGTCAAAGCGGGTGAACAGAAGGTAATATACACCAAAATTACTATGCAAATCCACAAAACTGCCTACTGCACTTAACAAGCATTGATAGGATAAGTTCTTTAGAACCTCAGGTGTTGCCAGGTATCCTAGACCCTGCCTACCAGTGGCCCATCAATCTTTTGTTGGGGAACCTTACTAACAAGTTATGGTCATAAAGAAGCATCAGGAGATTGGAAAAGCCCTGCTGATTTTAATTGAGGACATCCAACAAGTCCATTATATTAAGTCTATAATTGATATGAACTTACCCACTAACCAGATGATATGCGCTTTGCCCAACGTCCAAATTTTCGATGATATAACTCTCAATGAGCTTAATAAAGTTTATTTTTTTAATAAAGTCATATAGTGACATTTTCTCCAAATCTGATACTGACTTTGGGCATATGAAGGATTGGACTCATACCATTGATGTTGTTATGTCAAGCCTATTTGGTCCAAGCCTTATTGTAAATCAAAAGTTGAGGAGTTTCAGATGAGGACGGAGCTTAAACAGTTACTGGACGTGGGGCTACTGGTGCCTTCTCAAAGCCCTTGATCATCTCCGCTATTGCTCATACAAAAATGGTGGGCATTAGGTAGTTATGTACTACTGCAAACTGAGTAACCTCACCAAGAAGGACAGCTACCAAATTCCACAAATTGATGACGCTCTGGCACAACTTTCTGGGTCCAAGTTCTTTTCTGCCATGGACATGGCAAGAGGATACTGGCAGATGGACCTTTCTCCACAAGACCAGGAAAAATGTGCGCTTATCTGCAGCGATAGTCTCTTCCAACCTACCCGACTAACCAAGGGTTGTGCAATGCACTCGCAAATTTTCAACAAACCATGGACCACATTTTGCAGGATCTGAAGCTTAGTTGCATAATTGTCTATCTTAACAATATTACCATCTTCTCCCAAACGTTCAATGAGCACCTTTCTCACTTAAAAAAAGTTTTCCAACGCCTGTGGGCCTCTCACATTAAGCTGAAGCCCTCCAAATTTACATTCTTCCAGAAGAAGTTGTATTTCCTGGGCCACGCCATCTCCCCAGATGGGATCCAGCCTCTACATGATAAGATTGAGGTGATATCCAGGTTCCTGCCCTCAAAACCCTCTGCAATATTCAGGTGTTCTTGGGCATTATGGGTTATACTATCAATTCATCCCCAAATCCGTTCATCTCAGTGAGCCCCTCATACGCCTTTTAGCTAAGAACACCCCTTTCTATTGGGTTGCAGAACAACAGTTTGCTTTTGAAACGCTAAAAGAGCTGCTGCAACGATGGTCAAAGCTATGCCACCCTGACTATAGTAGACCCTTTATGCTGTTTAATGATGCCTCCGACTATTCAGTTGGAGCTATCTTGTCTCAACTGGATGAGCATGGGGTTGATCACCCCGTTTCATACTTTAGCAAGATGCTTTTCAAGTCAGAGTGCAACTATATCGTCACTGAGAAGGAGTGCTTTGCTGTCTTGCTTGCTGTTAGATATTACCGCCCTTTCTTATATAGAACCACCTTTAAAGTGGTTACTGACCACGCCTCAATAAAGCGGTTACAGAATATGAAAAATCTTACTGGGCGGTTAGCACGCTGGGCTTTGAAGCTCCAGGACTATGATATGACCATTGAGCATTGATAAGGGATGTGCCATATGAACATTGATGGGTTTACTCGGCTGCCCATATATCACTTAGATAATAGTGAAGCAGAGCGGCTACATAACCTTCTGATAACCCTGATGCTTGGGAGGATGAGGATCAACCTATCCAGAAGATGCTAGCTCAACACTCTTATAACACTAGGGTGGATAATGGGAAACTATAAAAGAAAGTAGTGGTGAACTGGTTACCCTACCTCCGACCATCTGAGCAAATACATTTCATTATAGAGTCTCATGCCATCCTAAAGCATAGTGGAGTGCGGAGAGCCTATGAGTGTGTGAAAGAACGCTACTACTGGGAGTGAATCATGGAGACCATCATTAAAGTCCTGGACGCCTGTCTGACATGAAAAAAACATATAGCTTCAAAACCAAGTATCAAAACCAACCTACCACTCCTCAACAGCCCTTCCACACCATAAGCCTAGATGTGGTTGGCACTCTACCCCAGACTACAGGTGGAAATCAATATATCTTGGTAGGCATTGATCACTTTACCAAATGGGTCAAGGCTGTGGCTCTCCCAGCATCAACAGCCTAAGCCACGGCCACTTTCCTCTACCAGTATATCTTTGCTCAACACGGTTGCCCCCAAGTTTTGCTTTGTGATAATGGGAAAAATTCACCTCCCAAGTGGTGAAGATCCTCAATACCTCCGTGGGCATGCAACAGCTCTTTTCTTCCCCTAAAACCCTTTGACCAATGGTACCATGGAAAGAGAAAATGGGACCCTGGCTTCTATATTATGGAAAATGTCCACTTCAGACCCCCTTCACTGGGATCAGTAACCAGTGCCCTCATGGCTTACAGGATCAATTACCAGTGGATCCTTAAGATATCTTCATTCTGAGTGTTGTATAGACGGGAACCTGGGGTGCAAGCATTATCAGCCAAAGACATTTTCACTGATAGGTTTGACCCTGAGCAAGCTATGAAGAAGTTGGCTCAGCACATCATTCAGTTACAATCAGAGGCTATGACTAATTTGGCCAAAACTGTCAAAAAAGAGGGTCAAGACAATAATATTCTATGGCCCCCTCTTCTTTCCTTCCAAGTATCTGACTTGATACTTTACTACCACAATTGTAGACCCCTAGAAGGAAGAAACTTGGGCCTATATGAGAAGGGCCTTTTGTAGTTGCTTAAAAGTGAGGAGAGGAGTAATCCATCAAATCCCTTGCTACTGGAGTTACTGTCAACCGAGTTCTTGGTCAATTCCTGTAGCCTTATTCTCCCCAAACCACTCTTGAAGGGGATGATGTTGGACAATTACAAGTACAATGTTGTATTAAGAGTGATTCAGGTTTTGATTTAAATGACATTAGCCATAAGGCCCTGGCTGATTCTCGGTGGAACCTTTTGAATTGGGGCGATACATTTAGTAGTAATAAAACTAAAACTCATCCAAAAAGCTTGAGTTTGAATAGCAGGGATATTCTAAATTATTAGCAGAACCAAAGGAGCCATTCAGAGGTCCATCCACATCTTACAACTATTATTATTCAAGCTACACCGCAAAGTCTAGCCCCTTTTATAAGGTCAGAGGGGGTCTAACAAGGTGAAAACAATTTCCTGCCTTCTGATTGGACTAAATGTATAAAATCCCTGCCTCACGGGTACCTCTTCCCAGTTGTCACTTTCCAATCTGCCCTCGCATCAAGGCAAGGCAAGTCTCAACTGATCTGGTAGGTCATATCCCAATATTCCCAAATTTAGACATTACTAAGCAGTCCAAACTTCAAGCCTTAACATCTTAATACTAGCATTGACTTATTATAAGGGTTTACGTATTGACCCTCTAATTGAAAATAAAAATCTAAAAATCAATCTTTTATCTTAGTTGGGGTTTTTATATTTTTAATAAATAAGTGATCAATACCGTTATTTTTTATAATGCAGTTATGAACCAACTTCTCCTAAAACTTATTGTTGTATTTAAGTGAAAAACGCACCTGTAAGCTTAAACAAAACCCTGAAATTCAACATTATTATTAATAAACCCTTTTTTAAGGATTTTTTTATTTAGCTGTAAAATTCCAAACCATGATTTTACCCAGACTGCTTTATTCATAAGGAGCTACAAGCTCTGTTTTGTTTCAACTTCTCTAGGTTATCACTTAATCTGGTCTTTATCCTCAAAACTTTGTTTGCATTATTATTTAGTAGCTAAATCTCCATTTAACTTAGTATGTGGCGTATTAGCTTACCTTTGACATTTGGAGAGCTTTAGAAGCTCTCCTAACATTACGTTCAACCTCTTACATATTTTCTTAAGTACTTTTATGTGAGATCATTTTAGGCTTTTATTAGTTTCAATAGATATATAATGTAGCCATCATATTAATGTATAAATTTTGCCTAGATCACTGTAAATGGTTTTACCCTCCCTACAGGTCCAATGTGGTTAAGGCTTTACAAACACTAGAATAGGTTACTTATAAAAATTACACTGAAAATTATTTTATATACTTGTTTGACAACTTGAAACCTCTTAACCATTGACTGACCATATGGCAATAATATTTTTTGCCTTTTTGCTAAGGTTATTCCCCATACCTATTCCAACATTTTAATGGCCTTGCCATTTTGCTTTCCTCGATTACTTATAAATTCCATTTGTATTTTAAAATATCACCTTTGTAACACTAATTATTGCATCTGAATTTCTAATTCTAATCTGACTATTTCATTATAAAGCCCTTTGATAATATGGTTAAAACTGTTCCATTATTTTTACTATGGCTGAGTTCCACACAATGAATAGTGACATAATATGTTCCACACATTAAACTAAACATTAGAAGTATTTTCATAAAGTTCTATTATTGCTATTGATGAAAATAAGCCAAGATACATTCCCTTACTTGTAAGAGTAGCAAATAATCAATCTCTTTATTTAAAATCACATATGCTGGCAAAAATATGACTTCTTGATGTGCCAATTTAAAGTGGTTCTATAACTTCCTCTTCTATTGAATAAAGATCCCTATAGTTATTTGTATTTTAGTGCTAATCTTGCTTCACCTCAATGTATATCAGAACTTTTCCTTAGGCAAAAACAGGTGCCTCCAAAAATTTATTGATTTTTCTAACTAATTACGTATAAAAAGTACTTTTTCTGGTGGTGAAAAGAAAAATGGTATTTCATAAACTATTAAATCATTTAAGAATTAAGGATTTGTGGTTTTTAATACAAAAGGAAAGTATGAGCTATTTGACCACTTTCTTACAATATTATACTGATATACATAAATAACTTGAGTGTAGAGTAATTTCTGGAGTTAGCAATTAAAGATAATCTGAAGGCCAATAGTTGTTCATTAGATCAACAATAAAGAGTTTTTGGCAAAAAAGATGTGTATATCTACAAACAAGTCAGTATGATAGGCTGAACTTGTTAGCTTTTCAGTAGTGATTGGGTTTTATACTATAAAAGTTCAGCTGATTATTTTTAGTATTCTGTATCATTTTGCTATACTTTTTGTGGGTTGTCCAAGTGGTTGGTAGTAATAGATTGATTAAATTTTTATTCAAATTAATTAAACTGATCTATCATATAATCAATTATAGATAACCATTGTAAGTTTAGTATAAAAGTAGTCTAATAATGTATATCTTAGTATTGTATGTGACATTATTTAAAAAATAGACAAAAAAACAAAAAATTGGCACAAATTTTTTATAAATTTATAGGAACCAGTCTAACATGGTTTTTATTTGCTTGATTATAATGATATATATATGAATTAAAAATGGTTTATTTCATACATTATAATGTGCTAGATAACATATAATGTTTATCTATCAAACTTTTTTCAATTGGTTCAAATGATTTAAATAAATTTACACAATATGTAAAAAGTGCTTTATAATGAAATACTATGATGTAAACGTGATAGGCAGTGTATGTGTCATCAGTTTCACTAACTGCTTACCTGAAATTCATTTAAACTATTATAGTAACTAGATAATACTAACCTCCTGGATACAACTATTAAAAATAAAGTTTAAGTAAAAGTGGTGGGTAGTATTCAGTCATTAAAGCATTAACTGTTTATATAAATTCATCCAAACTATAGTATAGCTTTAAAATTAACTAAATATAACTATCCTTTTAGTTTAAATCCATTGAACCTAAATCTTAAAATATAAAGCGGTGGGTAGTGATTCTGTCATAAAAACATCAACTTCTTATGTATATTATATTATAAATTATTAAAATAAATTAAGACAGTGTTTTAGAAAAATTTTCTATAAATGGAAGATATATTGTATAAAAATCATCTACATTTAAAATGGGAACTGTCAAATTATTTTGGCTGAGCAGTTAGTATTTATTCAGTTGATTTCATACTCTTGATAGTTTTGACAAGTGGTTTGATAGTTATTTAGGTAATTTGATAGGCTCAAGGGTTTTACAAGTGGTTTGTTGATTTGGTATTCAAAAAGGAAGAACCAAATATCAAAAAATTTAGTTCTCAGAGCAGTAGGAACGGAAGTCATGAGATGTCTTTGGGATGGATTGACTGATTGGAATGGCTGGAGAGAAGTGAGGCTGTAGCCCTTTTGCTTCTCCAGGGTCAAGTTTATATGCACTATCCTGGGTTACAATACTGCTTATTGTAACTATGCAAAGAAGTAATATTAAATATAAATTTTTGAGCAAAAGTATAAAATAATCTTTATTTTGTTAAAGAATTCAATATTTATAGGGCGACTAGGTGTCCATTAGTGTATAGGGCACTTGAGACCTCTTTGTTCAGGATCTTCACTTCTCATCCAGTATGGAGGTTGAGCTGCAGCTACTTCCTTTTATTGCTTTAGGATTGTTGCCCTTCCATCGTGCAAGAACGTCTAGATAGCAGCCCTAGTGCTGAGACAGAGTCTCATCCTGTGAAAATTTCTAAATCTACTTCATTAATCTTTACCCATCTAAGGGCAAAGGATCATTTGGTGATAATCCATTTAATTCCAGAAGGCTTGCCCATAGGAGTATGGTCAAATGGTTTATCAGATGATCCCAAGATAATTTGGGCCATTCTTTAGCATAAATTCCAATATTTCACCCCTCAAGATCCTGGCAGAGAGAAACATAAGGGCGCAGGAACCTATCATGTACACGGTTAACAACTGTGCCTTGAATGACATCTTCAACGGAGTATTTGGAGCCAGCCTTATACAATATGCAATAGGGTCCCAACCAGGAAGTGTTTGACTTATTGAGATGTTCATCAGGGCAATGGTGGTGAAATAGCACAAGGTCTCCAAAATTTAATAAGGAAGAAATGGATGTTTGGCGTTAGATCGCATAGTGTCCCTGGTGGTGGTCAAGACAAAGCCTTGGGTAGCAAGCTCTTGTAGCCTGCGTATTTCATTAACTAATGCCCTCATAGTCAACTCAGCAGTATCAGGAGAGGCGGGTCCAATAAAGATTGAACACAACTAGTCAGTTGGAACTCCCTATCATTGTGGACCTGAAATGGGACATTTTAATCACTTGATGGTAGCTGATCTGATAGGCTAATAAGGCGGATGGCAGATAATAATACCATTACATTGGGTCTATGGCGGCCATCTTGTAGAGAATATAAACTAGGGTGCCTAATGCATGCTCCACTGCACCATTAGTAGAAGGGTTATAAGGTGCAGTGAAGTGCTGGTTATTATTAAACATTGTGGTCAGCTCTTAAAGAACCTTGGAGGTGAACTTCAACCCATTATTAGAGAGCATGCCTCTGAGGCACCTATGTTAGGTGAAAACGAAACAAGACAGAAACAAGGTGGTGTCCTTAGTGGTAGCAGCAGAAACCAAGATGACCTTAACCAACTTTGTGAGATGGTCATTGACCAGTATAATGTAGCGGTGACCATGGAGGACCATGGACAGGGACCCTATGACATCCAAACTAATGATGCTAAATGGCGTAGAGGTGGCTACATCTTCATATTAATAGTAATGGTTTGGCCAATTCTGGGCTCTGCACATCAAGCAGGCTTCTAAAATCTCCTAGATTGATTCAAGCATTTGATCCCAGTAACATTGTATTCTTAGTCATTTTTAGGTTTTTTTCTGCCCCACATCCCACACGGAAATGTTATTTGAGGATGATTTTGGTTTGTAAGAAGGTTCATATGTATGACACCATTTTCCGTCAACTTGATTGTATAGCATACCAACTTGTATCTGAATATTTTGGGTCATCGTCCATAAAGTCTTTACTGTCTCTGGGGCTTCCAATTTTCATTGTTCCAGCCATCCAATAAAAGTTAAAGAACGGTCTTTCTCAGGCATCAATGGCACATGGTTGACATCATGGATAACTCATCCACGTTTTGGTGAGTTGTGCCTGCCCAATTCATGGTAGTAAAGTCATAACTTTGAAGTTGAAGAGCTCACCTGGCCAATCAACAGTTGGGATCTTTCATCTTTAAAGTCAATTTAAGGAGGTGTGATTGGTGATGATGGTGAAATAGTTACTGTATAAATTTGTGTAAAAGTGCTTGACTGCGAGTAATATAGCTAAACATTTATGATCAGATACACTGTAATTCTGTCATGGCCTGATGACATGTTTGAGGATACCATCTTTAAGGATAAAGCTGGTTGTCAGGAGGCCAAAAAGGTTAAGTTAGCAGGCCTCTCTGGCCCTAAACATACCCTGGAACAGCGCTGGGTGCAGACTAGATATGCAAGGTTGGTCTTGGGGATGTGCGTGATGCATGGCCCTGCACTACAGCAAGGGCGTTAAAATGCACCAGCTATATCCTGAATGACAACGTATCAATTTGGTTGCTTGGTGAATGGGGCTTTAAAACATGTTCAAGTTTTGAAATTTCTAAATTGGGTCAGCCTTGCCTACAATCAATAACTTGATTTTGGTCAATCTCAAGCTACAGTACCCTGGCCAATGATAGCGTGTGTCTATTGGTGCACTTAGGCTTAGCACCACGTCTGCCAATTAACAATTCCCCCTATTGTTTAAGTATGTTTTCTTGAGACCAACTTTCCTTGTTAGTTGACTTTCCTACTAGAAATCCCCTGTTATCTTTACGTTTTCTAAAAATGGTTCCTTGGGTAAACCTGTGCGTGGACCTCCTTGAGGAGGTCTCTGACAATGTTGGTAATTTTAATATATAAAAAATCTATCAAATCTGGTGCGCCGCTGGGCAGCCCTGGTCCCCTTCATGTCATGTTCACATGACTTAATAGAAATCATCAATCCCTAAGGACAAGGTTGGGCGGCAGGAGGTCCATAAGGTTAAACTTCAGGCCCTTCCTGACCTCAAGCACACCTTGGACCAATGCTGGGTACAAGCCAAATATGCCCAGGTGAATACTAGTGAGGTGCAAAATTCCCAGCCCCTTGTTTCAGCTTAGGCATAAAAATGGATGAGCTATTTAATGAATGATGATGGGAAAATCTATTTTAGTTGGGGAACGGTGGTTTGAAACCAGTTCCATTTACAAAATTATGAGCTTGGTCAGGTACAACTTCAATTAATCACTTGAGTGAGGTCAGTTTCAAAGTTTACTATTCTTTTATATGGAAACATGCGCCTATTGGTGCACCAAGACTTGGGACCACTTCTGCTGACCCCAAATTACCCTGAGATTGTTTAAGTATGTTCACTCATGACCAACATTCCTCGTTGGTCATCTTTTACCAAATAAACCCTACCATTTTTTACATTTTACATATGTTGACTTGAGCGCACCTGTGTGCGGACCTCTTTAAGGAGGTTTTGCAATGTGTGAGCTGATTTATTTTATTTACAAATATCAAAGCTTCAGGTACACCGCTGATCCTACCAGGTTACCTCCAAAATTGGTCACCAGTGCACCCTACCACTGTACCAAACTTGGTTAGTAACAGTCCTCTGGAGCATGGCCAAGTTTTGCAGATAATCTGACTCATTATTACTATTACCATGATCAACACCCTCGCCCTAAGTTTCTTTAGCTTCAGCACCCTATGCTGGGCTATTTTCATTACAACATTGACTACTAGTTTCCTTGCGTTGGCCCTGTGCACCAAGCACCACCACGCTGGGTTTTGGGGAGATATAGACACTCTTTTGACACTTCAGATTGAGGCACCCCAGCACTCCTGCACAGATCTCCACTTGGTTATAGTCTCCCTTTGTTTAACCAGATTTTATTGCTTATTAGTCTTCTAATACTATATACTGCGTTTTACACTTTTGCACTGGGTCCCTTTTGTTCCAGCATCCTCAGCGGTGCCATGTTTATCATCTTGATAATAACTAGTTCCATGTATTGTGGCTGTGCATCCCACACCACCTCTCTGGGAACAAAATAGTTACAAAAACTCTCTTTACAAAAAATTATTTGAGGTGGGTTGACCTTGGGACAAATATACCACACCAAGAATATTTTCTAGCCAGTACAGGTTTTGAACTCGGAACCTGCACTAGGGGTGGAAGCAGTTTTACCCGCTCAGCTAACCACCCTTAGATACTCTCTTTACAGTATACTAAAAATGGCAAGAATCAATAATCTGCCCAATGATTAATTTAAGTGTTACCATGTCTTATCTAGCTTGATATTTAACTTACTTTTTCTCTTAATCAAAAATATGCTACAGAGGCATTGTATAATATGGATGTATCGCCTGACCAGGAGCTTCCCATCCATACCCCATTCCATAAATTTTATTAATATTTTTCTTGATGAGGTTTATATTGTAAATGTAACATATAAAAAGCACTATTATTTACTATGATAAAGTTAGTCATTCTAATTATATCTCTTTTTTGTACTTGACTTCAATAAGTCCTTTAATTTGTTCTTATCATAGGACATATACTTTAGCTGATGGGACCAAAGCGTGAGTTAACACTCAAAATATAGAATGTATACTTACCATAAGTTTTAGCCTGTTTTAAGTGTTAATTGTCAGGCTTTTTTGGGCACATCACCATTGAGCCACAAAAATAGAAGACCAATTTTTATTTTTTGCTCTGGCGATATACAGGTATCCCTTCAGACCCATCCACTATGTGGGGGAAGGGGGTAATTCACACACAAACATCAAACTTAATAGTTGAGCAATCAATCTGATTTTTGATTTTCAATAAGCAGGTCCAAGACTTTATGTACTCTTTGCCATCCTTGGCTGTTTTAAACACCAAGGGAATGCGAGTACTGAGCAAGAATAGAAATTCCCTTATGTAATGAATGTCAGTTTTTATTCTCAGAGCAATTGGGTGCCCATAAGTAAAAATATCTAGGGTTATCCAGAGCTATAGTTTAGGCATTTAGCGAAATTGTCCTGAACTGGAGGGGAGTGCAGAGTAGGCCACTATGGATTGGGTGCATTGAGGCCCAGCGGTACCATACTCAATGTTTGGGGCAGATTGGGCATGATCTTAATATTCTTCATTAGCTTGGATGTGATTACGTTCACTGTAGAACTTCTATTGATTGTAACCAGTATGGGAATTTTATCAATTTTTTAAATGCAACATGAGTGACCAGACTATCAAATTGGTGAGGTAGGGTAAGAAACATTGGCAATTCAACATAAGATATTTAGTACCTTGAAGTTTGTTGTTGAATTTATTTTATTGGTTTCAAGGTTCTCCAATGGTGACTTCTATAGGGATTTTAGGCTTGAATAGATGCATAACAGGAGGAGTGTAAGCATAAAGTGCCTCTGTCTTCATAATGACTTCTCTTTTTCTAGCAGTTCACATTCTGTCTCTTCCATCCAACTTTTATAGAACCCATCTTTGATGTGTTAACGGCCTTTGCAGTAGATAAAAGTGGCCACACCTTTCTCTTTGGTCTCCAGCGCATGCACCCTAGGTCTAGGAGGGGCTCAAACCATAAATAGTACTTGTTCAAAGTGGCTGTGGGGATCTCATTGAGTGCTATATAATGCTACAGATGCTGATAAAGTTTCAATTAACTTATATGATGTGGAGCTGACACTGGGTTACGCCTCAAATCCAGAAAGGACATCAGTAATAACGTCATCTAAAGTGATTAAATATTAGTAACTAGCAGTTGTGCACTAGCATGAAAAAATGTGAAAGGACAGAAGGATTTTCTACTTTATTGATGCAATTGGCCATGAAGGTTTGTTTTTAAATAAAGAGGGCTTGATCAGAGCAAAATCCTATATGAGAGAGGTCTTGACATGGGCCAGGTATGACATTTACAAAGGTGGGACATCATAATTTCATGAGCTTCCCCACACAGTCATTAATGGATATTCTTGACATTCTGACAATTGGAAGCCTCTTCCCTAGCACTCTCAAAAGCATTTAAAATGATTAATGCTTTCTTGGCCTGGAAAAATCATTCGTTGCAATTGGTTTGACCAACCATCAGTCTATGCAATATTAATCTAATAATTATATCTTAACTGATAATTAGAAATATGATTTGATTGCTTGTTGAGTACTCTAGCACATGGTTTCTGACTTCTTAGGGAGTTGCCAAAACTTGTAGTAGTTTACTTAAGTGATTTTACCTTATTGCTGTAGTTATAATCATATGGTAAATTAAATCATATAACCCCGCTGGTGCTTTTCAACTACCTTAATCTAATGATCGCCTTGGCTCTTAGCCTAAGAGTTTTTATTTGCTACAATTCTTTAGTATTTGTAGATTCTATCTTGCCCCTGCGCTGAAAAAAATTTTGTTATGAAGATTCATTTTTTATCAAGGACATATGCCAGTACCTTGATTGCAGTTGATCACAACTATAGTATAAATGCCCTAAGCACTAGTGATTCACTCCCTTAGCTTAATATATAATTACTTTGCTAGTCTACCACTTTGTAGTGCTGCTTAGTATACCTAAAATGTACACTTAGGAATGCTAATGGAAGGGGCATATCTCAGCAAGATTTCCTGATAAAAGGGGATACTGTTCTCCTACATTAATAGAGAGGACCTAGAAAAAAGATGGGATATTAGAGTGAGCAGCAGAGCCTTTGTCAGCAGCTAAAACTACATTGAGATCTTCATTTACCTTAATAAAATATTCCTATTGCCAAAAAGTGTCCTTTCTGCAAGTAAAGGTTGCTATCATCTAAAAGTACCTTAATACTTTTTGAGCATAATAACCTGTGCCCTTAAAATCTGACACCTAAGCACTAATTCAACATTGTGGTTCACAATACAGGGGGATCATATCTTGGTTCCTTGTAAGTCATTTTTTAGCATGGATCATATTGAATACATTGGAGGATTTCTTCCAGAAGAAGTAGCACAATATGACATCGATGAATCCCCCCTTGGGTTGGGACCATCTAGTACTAAAAAAAAAGTAGCATAATACGCTGAGAATAAAATGGTTGCCCCAGCTGCCCAGAAGAACAAGGCCAATGATGTTTACCAAGTAGGTGCTTCAATTTCCCGCATTGGGAAACTCTCTGATATTATACTTGGCCAAGACCATCAAATGAAAGGATTATTGAAAATTACTGAGATGCAACAACGCCACCTTGACAGTTTAGATGCTGATATGAATGAAGCCGTTCAAATTTATTCTAAAATGTATCAGGCCATAGAGGCCTTGAGTAAGTGCAGTGAAACCCCAGGGCCAGAAGGTAAGGTCACTGGTGAAGAGAACATTAGCATGAAAGCGGAGTTTTGGTCGTTACTAAAAATATTTGAATATGAATATCCTGTTGCATGTTGAACGCCGCCATGTCTATATTATGTTGTACAAATTTAATGGTCAATCTGGTGCACAACCCGCTAATAATATGAGTAATACAAATGAGCCTCTTCCATTAGAATCAGAATTTTAAGGCTATAAAGCACTTATTATGCATGAAATGCACATGGTTTTTACCTTTGCTCTGGCCGTAGGAGCTTTTGATCACCCAGATATGCCAGCAATTCCTCCCCTGAGCATTATGAATCGATTATTTGTGAAATTTCGGTTCAATTTGCATGCAACGATGCTAGTAAGGCTACATAGGTCCCCTTTAAGCTCTTTGACGCAGGCCATTCTGGAAGTTACAGGCTGGTTTACTCTTATGTCTCATCTACGTCACTCAGGAATTCATCTTGGAGCAACGCAGGCCCTTTGGCCCTGCTATTATGAATCTTAAACTCACGTCAATACAATTAACTTACCAAAGTTTAATAAAAGGTAAATGTGCATAATTTCTATTACTCTCCTTTAGATTAGTATGGCGGGAGCATCCAACACTAAATTGGCAACAGTAAGAACTCGCTGGACTTTGAAATCCAGGAGTTAGTATGCTAAACTGCAGAAGATTGGCAAAACCTAACATAACGCCAATGATCTTTTCATCAAAGAGTTCAATGGAGTAGAACGGATGGCCTCCTAGAAAAATAAGTTCTTTAACATTTTTACTTCAAAAAACATGAAACTGTGAGAACATTCACAGAGCGCTTTTATTTGGAAGCACAGACCCTATTTGATGCTATTTTACTAAAGAGTTTAATGAGAAGATCTCTTTACTCCATGCCTGTAAGCCTTACAAAGGTTTATATTGGGTTATTGTTCCCATTTTAAGTGAAGAGAACAATATCACACATATAGTGAATTATCTCCAGAGTTATACCATCACTTTTAAGGCTCCAAAAAAGTTATTGGAATTATCAAGGCTGCGGCCTCAGGCCTCTCTTAAAGAGGATTTAAATCCGCCATATGGACCTCATTTGGATAATTCTGATGCTAGTCATATTACTTAAAGTTATTGCAAATGTTGGACCATTATTAGAGCTGTTGCCTAAATCAAATTAAACCTCAGATACTTTCTGTGAACCCTGATGGATGATGGCGAATTTGGAAAATACAGGGCGGAGTAGAATTTGGATTTTCTATGTATGTCTCCTATAACAAAATTCCTGGTAAGAATACATTGTTGATACTATCTTCTGTGAAATAAAAGGAAATATATACTAGTTTTAATCTACCAGACCATGGTGAAATTCAAGTTCTAGAGCGAACCTTTATCCCTATTTTGTACAAATTAGGCAACCCCAGATAGTCATTTTTGCTCATTTTTCTCATTTGAAGAGGTATCAAATGCCTATGATTTTAAAAATCTGGATGAAATTGAGCTCAAGGACAACTAACAATAACTGTTATGTTTGCGGATACCTCAATTATGCCTTTCTGTGCTGATGGAAGATGAAAAGGACCATGAGCTGGCCCTGAATTGAAAAGTATAGTATTGCCTTTGTAAAAAATGATTATGTTTTGGAATATGCACATGAAGTGTTAAACCAGATTGATAATAGTAATAATCCAATGATTCTCCTCAATTCTATTTGTCGTTAAAAGGCGGTGAATGAGGTTGCTAACCAGAAGGTTGACCAGGTTGTGCAACATGGACGTTAGTACCCTCCAAGAGTCCTTGGGCTGCCCCATTGTTGGTTATTAAAAGGATGGATCGAATTGAGTGGTGATAGATAATTGTAAGCTCAACAATATCACCAAGAAAGACTCCTATCATTTACCCCATATTGATTATAGACTAGACCACTTGAACAAAGCACAGCATTTTTCCGCTATGGATTTAATCTCTTGAATTTCAGCAGATTGAGCTGCAAAAGAGAAACAAGAAAATTGTGCTATGATCACCGCTCAGGATCTATACCAACTCACTAGGATGTCACAAGGGCTTTGTAAGCCCCAGCAACATCCTAGTGCACTATGGATAGCATATTAAGAGATTTAAAAATCTCCCATGTATTAGTACTTGGACGACATAAACCTTAGTTTCCAGAACGTTTATAGAGCATTTGCAGCATTATGAGTAAGTTTTATACCGGATGGACAAGGCCAATCAGAAAACCAAACCCAATATGTGCTGTTTCTTCTGCGAACAACTTTAGTATCTGGGGTTGAAAATTGACAAACAAGGCTTACAGCCCAAGCTGCTTAAGGTTAAGGCTTTCAAAAAGATGTCAGCCAAGTATCAAGCGTGATATACAGGTATTTTTGGGAATGATCAGCTACTATCTCTGGTTCACAAAGAACTTAAGTAAAGTAGATGAGACATTATTTCACCTTCTCAAGACTTGGAATTTCGTTAGAATAGATAAAACTGTCAGTTAGCCTTTTATCATCTGCGTATTTGCTTAACCCAAGCGCTGAGATTGGTGTATTAAAACTTTGATAAACCATCTTATATTCAGATGGATTCATCCTTCACCGCAATAGGGGCCATGGATATCAGCTTAATGAGGGATAGAACACCCCGTCGCTTACTATAGCTGGACTTTAGTTATACATGATTGGAATTATACCCTTGCTTAAAAGGAGTGTCTGGCTGTCATTTACACTTGTAAAAGATTAATAGTTTACACTCACAGAGTTCATTTTACCATAGTAATTGACCATGCATCTTTGCACAAGTTAAAAAATCTTAAAGAGCCTGAAGGATGGTTGGCCCGCTGGGCCCTGAAATTACAAGTGTATGACTTTAGACTTCAACTCCAACCTGTCATCAATCGTCAAAACGTGGGGAACTCTCTCATCTGCCTACTGTAGTATTAATGAATGATTGCAATGATAGTTATTTAAAAAATGGTCACTCAGCAATATGGCAATGCGCTTATTGAGGTTCAATGCACGTTGGACAAAATAATGCAAATACTTTTGTGGAGAATGGAAAACTGTACAAGGTTAAAGAAAAATAACCCTTTTTTTGTTCTCTTGGCCTACCAAGCGAAAAAATTTGATTATTGTCACTCATAAGGCATCAGGGCATGGTTAATATAAGAAAACGCTTGAACATTTATGATCTTATTCTTATTTGGATTCCTTGTCTTACAATAATCATGAGACTATCAACTGCAGTCAAGAATGCCAATCTGAAGCCCCCTGCCAGAAGGCCACTTCCTATCAATTAGTTAAAGCCAATTTTGCCTCGCACAACATCTCTATGAACGTTGTGGGGCCCCTGGTTATTACTTCTGGTCAGTCAAATATATCATTTTGACTGATTGATCATCTTACTAAGTAGGTGGATGCCAAAGCAGTTAGGAAAATTTGGTGCCATGACTACAGCTAAGTTTATTCTGGAAAATGTTATTATCAGCACAGATTCCCAAATTTCTTTTGACAGATATAGGATTAATTTTAGGTCCCTGATGATCTCTAAGCTTAATAATTTAATGGGTATAATAGAGTTACTATCTGCCCCTGACACCCCAAGGCCAACACCACCATTGAATGAGTAAACATTACTCTCATGGGGATTTTATGTAATTTAGTTACAGGGAAAGCATCCAATTGGAACTTTCTATCTGCCTTTTGCTATATTTTGTACAACATTACAGATCATTTGGCCACAGGGCACTCCCCATTTGCTTAACTTTGTGGGAAGCATTCTGTGCTACCACCAATTTTGTATTCATGCGTTATAGGAGAGAGTATGAGTCCAAGTAGATACCTTAATAAGCTCACACAAACCTTAATTCAGCTATAAAGTTTTGCTTATTCTAAATCACTGGTTCAAAAATTCAAGGCTAGAGCATGCAATAACAAAGACTTCTGGATTTTACCTACTTTTAAAATAGGGAATTAGTCTGGTGATATGACAACATGGCTTTGGAAGTATAAGAAAACTAGAACATATTTAGAAAGGACCCTTTGAGATCATAGAAAAGACATCTACAAATGCCTACACTCTGAAGGATCTCACTAAAAGCCATCTTATCAATTTATTGCATGATATGCCTCTTAATAGGCACTACCTGCGCTCCAGCCTTTAAGCCCTGAGATTTCAATAGCTCATCTGATCCCCACTCATTTTTGTTATCTAATATTTGTTCAAGTGGAAAAAAATGTTGCAATTGGTTTTACTAACCTTCAGCTTATGTTATAATGGTATAATAATTATATTTTAACTAACTATTAGAAATAATCTTTGCTTGCTTATTGAGTACTCTAGCATATGGACCTGACTTCTTAAGGAGTTACCTAAAGTTGTATTAAATTACTTTTAGTAATTTCGTTTTGGCTCTATAGTTATAATATATATGACAGACTAAATCCCATAACCCACCAGTGTAATTTCAACTACCTCATTATAATGATCGCCTTAGCTCTTGGCCTAGGAGTTTAATTCTGCTACAATTATATATGATTCATATATTTATCTTGTCCCCTGATTCAGCATGAAATATCTGGTATGAAGATTTATCTTTTTATTTTGGCCATCTGCCAATACCTTGTTTGCAATCAGTTGATCATAATTATAATGAACATACCCCAATCCCTAGTTACATACTCCATTAGATTACTTTAGATAATAAACTCGCTAGTCTACTGCTTTGATGAGTTTAGTACATACAAAGTGCACCCTTAGGAACGTTACTGGAAGGGGCATAGCTTAGCGGGATATCAATGATAAGAGGATTTTTTCCTACGTTTCAAGAGAGAGCTTAGCAAAAATAATGGATATCAGATGAGCTTTAGAGCCTTTTGCAGTAGTAGATACTACATTGAGCTCTTTATTGTTTTTAATAAGATATTCCTCTTTCTAAAAAATGTCCTTTTTGCAATCTTTTTAAGGTTGCTGTCATTTAACAGTACCTTATTTATATAAACATAATAAACTGTGCCTTTAAATCTAATGCTTAAGTGCCAATTTAAACATCATTCCTTGAAGCTAGGTTTGGTATCTGATATGACTGTAGTAGAGAGAGAATGGATCTCAGCTTCACTGATCTGGGTAGGCTCAAAGGATACTGACCCATCATATATATATGGGGAGTCTGCTGGTCCATTTGTCTTCAAATCTTCTCTAAGTCATCCTGCAATATGTCTTATCAATGATTAAGCGGGATAGCGCCAGCCTTCTGATTAGTTGGAATTTTGAGTTTAGAATTTTGGACTCACAGAAACTGATTAAAGTCTCAAAATTGCATATTTATGTTCCATCTTATCAGATCTTCTATTGGTAAATTTTATAAAATCTCATACGTCCTCAATTTTGAAGTTGAGTGCACCAAAAATGATGGCAGGTTTGATGAGGCTCCCTTCAGGGTGAACTCCACACCCTCAAACAATGCTTTCAATTTGTTTCTGAGGGTAATCTAATTTCTTGAGCATCTCAACATGCATGGGGTCCTTGAATCCTTCAGCCTGGGTAACTGGTGACCCAGGGGGTCAGGGGGCCCTCTGGAGCCTGTTATCCTTCAGCCCATAAGGACCACTTGGACCTTTGGAGCCTTTGGGGCCTTTGGGCCCCCATGGCTCTTCAGTGACGGTGCCATTTTAGCACTGAAACTAATCAAGCAGGGCTTCTACTTGACTTAATTAGTGCATCATTATGGATTCCAAAATTCAAGTTTGGGTGAAAGCCTCTAATGCGACAATGTGGTTGTACTTGTGTACCTTTAAGACCACATCCTGTAGTTGGTGAGTACAGTGGGATACATATACCCAGAGATCCCAGAGTTTAATGGGGGATTTGACTTTGGGCATCTTTGATGAGGTGACGATTGTCTTGGATAACTTACTGATTATCACAAATATAAGTGGAAGAAGTTTTGTAAAATTCGACCAAATTGGAATTAAGGCTCTGTACTAATCCCAGCTGGCATAATATTTCTTGATTATGTAACCCCACTAATTGGAGAAGATGATGGAGGTCTGTATGTACAAAATGCTGTAGGTAGGGTTCTGCTTCACCATCCAACTCATTGCTAGCCAAGGCAGCCAAGCTGTAAAGTCTTTTCATGTAGGAGGGATAGAAGAAGCTCGCAAACAACTAGACCAAGTATTGGTGGATAGATCTATCTCAAAGCTGATGGGTGGCATCAGCTAGGTTGCCAGTTTGGAGATAGAACTGACTGGGGCTTAGCATAGGTTGACCTCAAAGGTAGCCCATATCTAGGCTCTCAGGCTAAATTGATTTTTACTCTAAATTGAAAAGTATTAAGCTATTGTATATTTTCCTCCTTTTATTTAAGGGAGGAGATCTGTTATAAACATTATTTTCCATGCTTTGTGATTGACAATTTCACTGGTTACAGCTCAGAGTGCCCCTGTATTGGGCACTAAATATCAAGTTTTCACCGAGAAAAGCCAGTATCAAAATTTGTGGGTGCTCAGACCAGTAGGAATGGAAGTTGTGAGATGTCTTTGGGTGGCTTAAATGATTGAAATGTCTGAAGAAAGTTGATGGCATAGCACTTACGCTTCTTCAGGGTCAGTCTATATGCATTATACTCAATCTACAATATTTATTAACGTAGCTATAAGAAGAGGTAAAATTATATATATATTAGGGAAAATATACTGGGATCTTTATTTATTAAATCCTTACTAACTATAGTGAAGCTAAGTGTCCTGCTGTGGATAAGGCGCTTGAGTCCTCTTTTTCAGGATATTTGCTTCTCATCCAGTACAGTGGTCAAGCTACAGCCACTTCCTTTGATTGTCTTTAGGCTTGTTGTATTTTCATTTTTCAAGGGCATCTAGATGGAAGTCTCTGGTGTCAAGATGGAGTCTAATCTCATGACAATTCCTAAATCTCCTTAATTAATCCTTTGCTCTTTTATAGCAAGGGCTCATTTGATGGAAATCCATTTTAATCCAGAAGGCTTGGCCCTTGAGTAGGATGGTCAAAATAGTTTATCAGTCTAATACCAAGTTAGTTCAAACCATTTTCTAAACAAAAAACCAACATCACCCCATATAATCCTGGCAGAGGAGGCATAAGGGCGCAAAAACCTAATATGTACTTGGTTAAAAACTGTGCTTTAGTGACATTTGAAATGGAGTATTTGAAGCCAGCCATATACAGTACTCTAGGGTCCCAAACATGAAGTGTCCAACTTATTTGGACGCCCACCATGGCGATGGTGATAGAATGGCACAAGGTTCCAGTATTGAATAAAGAGAGTACTGGATGTTTGGCATTAGACCATGTAGTCTCCCTGGTGGTGATAGAGATGATGCTTTGGGTGTCAAGCGCTTGCAGTCTGAATATCTTTTTGACTAAAACCCTTATCATCAACTCAGCAATTTTAGGAGAGACGGTATCAATTATAGGCTTTACACTACTAGGCAGTCAGGGATACCTGACATAGAAGGCCTGTAATGAGGACATTTTAATTACTTTTGTGGTAGCTGATCCAATAGGCTATCAAAGCAAATGGCAGGTAGTTATTCCATTGAATGGGGTCTGTGGTAGCCATCATGCATAGAATATAGAGTAGGGTGACATATGCATGTTCCATTGCACCATTTGTAGAAGGCTTATATGTTTCAGTGAAGTGTTGGTCAGTATAAAATAGTGTGGTCAGCTCTTGGACAACTTTGTGAGGTAAAGTTCAACCCATTGTCTGAGAGCAGAACTTTGAGAAACACATGTTAGGTGAATATAAAGTAAATCAGAAACAAACGCGGTGGCATTAGCAGTAATGGCAGGAACTGAGAATTCCTAAACCCCTCTTTAAGATGGGTTATAGATAGGATGATGTAGAGGTGATTTATGGAGGCCCATGGATAGGGGTCCTACGAAATATACATTAGTGACGCTAAACAGAATAGAGGGAGATATAACTTTATGCTGATAGTGCAGGTTTGGCTGATCCTAATTCATGCGCACCAATCAGGAGTCTAGCTTCTCCTGGATGGTTTCAAGCATTCAATCCCAGTAGCATTGTTTCTTTAGTCATTCATAGCTTTTTTTAACTGCCCCGTGTCTCACATGGGTGTGTCCTTCAGAGATCATTTTGGTTTGTGAGGAGGGTTATATGTTTGGCAGCCATTTTCCGTTGACTTGTTTGTATAATATGCCACATTGTATCTGAGTGTTTTATTCATTGTTTGTAACATTTTTACTATTTCTGGGGTTTCTATTCCCTTTGTTCCAACTGGACAATTAAAATGTATAAGCAGTCTTTCTTAGGAAACAATACTATGAGGGTTGATATCTAGTATAGCCCATCCACATTTTGGTGAGTTGTTCCCACCCAATGCATGATAGTAAAGTAATAGTTTTTAAGCCTAAGGGCTTACCTGGCCAATTGACCATATAGTTCTTTCATCTTTTGAGCCAACTTAATGGAGCACGATCAGTAATATGGTGAAGTGGTTCCCATTTATAAATATGGTCAAAAGTGCATGACTGTGGGTATTACAGCTAAACATTCATGCTCTATGACGCTGTAGTTCTGTTTTATTTTTTAGGGTCTTGATTAAATAGGTCACAGGTCAATCTACCTGTTGTTCATATAGTTGGGCCAGGATTGCTCCTACAGCACATCACTGGTATCAGTAAGCTAAAACAAAGGGCTTTATAAGTTTGGACAAAAATAACACAGGCTGAGAGGTTATTGCGGTCCTAAATAAATTAAAAGCCTGGTTCTGTTCCAGGTTCCATTTGAAGGGAATGTTCTTGTGTAACAAATACGTCAAAGGTTCATCCAGGTCAGCAAATCGTGGTATAAATTGACTGTAATATCCTAACATGTTTAGGAAATTTTTTGTCTCTAAGTGTCACTGAGCTGGCTAATGAGATTGAGACTGGCCTACCAGTAAGAGTGCGTGAACATCCAGAATGTAAACCAGAATTCTGTGGGCATAGCCGTCCATATGACCTGGTAATAGGCGGGAAGGGAGACAATTTCAGGACAACAAATTGTGATCACCATTATCACCATTCCTATCAACAAGCAAGCTTTGGCCACCTCAGTTTGCCATGGATTCCACTGCTGTTTGTTCTTTTGGGCTCCCAGGGGATCCCAAATTTGTGGTGGTGCCACAGGTTGTTGAGCATGCGGTAAAGTCATGAAACTTAATCCAGTGGGAAATTTAATCTCCAATAACAAAGGTACAGCCTGAAGCCAGATGGCATCCAAAAGTGAGGTTTTCCCCAAGAGACCACTAAGTCAAAACCCCATTTGAGAAGAGAGGGCAGCAACATGATGTTAATGGCCACTAGGGCCCAATTGTTGTAGAGCCTGAGAAATTTGGCACTTGGTAGGCAGTAAGTATGGAAAGTGATAAAATTTTAAAATAAAAGTCTTTTGAGAAGATTTGTTTAGTACAAAATTAGAAAATAGACTGATAATTGTAATTGAGGAGATGATTGTCTTAAGTGCTATGGGCCTAGGAATAAATTTTCTTTGCATGAACTAAGGGTATCATGAACCCATTTAAGTCTGGTGGATCAGGATTTTGCAATAATTTGATGGTGAATTGAGTTCCTGCTGGCCAGCTGACTTTCACTTGAATTTTAGCACTAAATTTCCCCTCCTAGCATGATTCCACTTGGCAGGTCAGCAATACAATGTTCAGCGGGCAACTGATTGCACCCAAGTCTAGGACACATAGGGTTAACCCCTGTGTATCTAATTGATTTGATGCTCCCAAACCCACTGGGGTTGTACCCCCTCTTCTGTTAGAAAGAATACGCCATGGTGAAGTTTTGAACTTGATTGTACCACGGACAGCTCAAATCTTCTACACCTCAATTTATATAAATAAATGGCCCCCTCATTGGGACCTGACATATTTATGGGGGGAGATGACCATCATTTTCCCTCTGGTGGTAGCCCATCACTGCCGCCACCTCCACACACCCATGATATGCTGAGTTAGCTCTTGGGTTGTGAGGTAGGGGGTAAAAGAGGCAACTTTGAGATTGGTACGCTATCACCCACCTTTTTTCCATTACATGGGCCAAATTGCTCTAGGTTATGAGAGGAATGACCACCTTCCACACCCCTTCTTCATGTGGAATGGGAATTTCTCACAAATGAGATGCAGGGTCAGATCCCCCAAACTTGCATTATCCTTCCCTCTTTATACAGTGGGGGCACCATCACTGGGTACTTGAGTGAGCGCGACGTTCTTATGTGCTTTTAGCAACCTAATAGCCAAGAGTGTGGTGACCTCAGATAGTGGATGGGGAGCGTCAGAATGCAGATTGTGAAAGACCTCCACCAAATCACTTCAATTGGCACAGTGCAAGCGCTGACCCAACTATTCTCATATTCTTGGAACCTCTTCCAGGCCACTAGATACTTGAGTGACTGAAAAAATTTATGAGAAGCAAAGATTTCTTCAATCTCAGCCTCCCCAATCTCTAGACAACAACAGGCTCTGGATCCACTAAATTTTTCCTTTAAACATGCAATTGAAAAACATGGAAAACGGGGTTCTGTTTCTAGTGGTCTGGGAGCTTCAACTAAAAACTGCCATTGCCCAAATTGGCCTATATCACATGGAGCCCAGAGCATTTGCTGCAAATTTTTTGGATGGCGCCTGCATCTGCAGATGGCACATGTACAACGTAACAGAAGAACCAACCTTAATTTCATGGGCTTGAAGATGTTTCTGGTCCATGAAACATTTGTATTCACTGATGGCCTTGGTCAGATGCTCCTGAACCAGAGACTTGGTGCTCCAGATGTGCTGCGCATGATCTGTATCAGCCAGAACTTCCAGGCAAATACATGTCTGATGGAAGATGAGGGTTATACCCCAGCATGGCCTTGTATGGCGAGAAATCAGTAGATGAATGTGTACCATTATTCTATGCAAATTTAGTCAATGGAAGTTCACCCACCAAGACATCCTGAACAGCCATGGCATAACTGCAAAGGTACTGTTTGATACTCTGGTTAACCTGCTCCATTCAACTATCCAACTGAGGATGATATGCGATTGAGCTGCATGGCTTAAGCTATAAGTTTGCCCATAGTCGCTCCGAAACTGTGCTATAAACTGTGACCCTCAGTCACTTACGATCCCCTGAGGCAAACTATACATTGAGAACACATGCCACACAAAGATCTAGTCTGTCTCCTTGGAGGTGATGTGTTACCAATAGGGTATGATGTGGGAGAACTTGATAAAGTGTCCATGACCACCATAATCAACGTAAACCCATTGGAGCTAGGGAGCTCAACAATAAAATAACTGACACCAAGTCCATGGACCCTCCATCTGATGCAGGGGATGAAGATGATCATTTTTACCTGATCTTTTAAAACTTTCCATGAACATGTCACACAAATTTTAATCCACACCAAAATATCTGTGGAAATTTCCAGAAGTTATGCGTTCACTTAACCAAATCACAGAATTTTTTATTCCCTGGATGACCAACCAACGGGGGGTCATAGTGAGCTTGAATGACTTTGTCATAGAGGTAAAGCAGCATCCACTGTTTTTACCTAAACTTAATGATACCCTTCATTCACAAATAATGAGACCGCTTATGTGTTGGGAGCATAAGCTGGTCCAAAAATTCCAAGCCCTCCAAGCAGGCCGTTTGACCCACCAATACCTGAGAGACCAGAGGCACTTCCAGAGCCCAATCTGCCACAAAAATTGCATGAGGAGCAATGGCTGAAACTGGTTCAGCGGAACTATTGTAATCAGCTCCTGCTCATCCGCCTCCGCCAGACTCAACTCAGGTTTGTGACTCAAGAGGTTGGGAAGAACATTCAAAGCCGCTTATATGAAAACATATCTAAGTTAAAATTACAAAAGTTGCAATACTTCAAGGCCTGATAATTCATCATATTCTGAAGTTTCTAAAAATACATAAGGGCCTGGTGATACATCTGCACAGTCACCTCATGCCGCATGCCCTGCAGAAGGTACCGCCAATAGGTAATAGCCTATGCCATGATGGCCAACTCCTTGTTGTAAATGGCCTGGGACTGTTCAGACAAAGCAAACTTGTGCAAAAAATAGTGACTGGGTGTTCAAATCATCGTGCAATTGCAACACTACTGCCCATATAGCAGTGGATAAGGCAATGTATGCTACAATAAATATCTTAGTGGGGTCCAAGTGTTTGAGAATGGGAGGCTCTAAATACGCTTCCTTGATGACCTCAAATGCCTGCTGGCAATCCTCCATCCATTGTAATGGAAAATTCTTCCTGTTCAAGGAAAGCAGCAGCGCGGCCAGCTGTAAGAGGGCGGGATAAAATTTCTTCAGAAAGATGATCATGCCCAAGAAGCTCCACAACTTCTTCTGGGTCATAGAAGAAGGCCACTCAAATATTGCCTTGAGCTTTCAGGGGATGGTGTAACTATCTTTCAAGACTAGGTTACCCAGAAAGGTAACCACCTCCAAGAAGAACTTACATTTGGAAGGCTTAATGTAAAGTTCCTCCTTGTGCAGTGCAGCCAACACCACTTCCAAGTCCTTCACATGCTTCTTGGGAGTGTCAGAGTGCACAAGGATATATTGATGTAAGCCACCATATAGGTGAACCTGAGGTCACTGAGAACGTGTCAGGGAAACTGGAGCGCAGGAGGTTGGTGAATGGAAAGACCCAGGCCAAAGGTGATACAACAAGGCCAAGTGACTCAACAAAACAAAGAGACGTCCTAATCGTTCAGTATTGTGTTTACATACAAATTTATGGAGCAAAGCGCACACCATTATGGCCACAATCATCAGGGATAAGAGTCCCTGGGAGCTTGGAGGGGTGGCGTAAAATCTAGGGCAAAGGGCAGAAAAATAGTAGGAGGCGGAGCTAGTGTTTTAGGTGGCGGAGTGGGTAAAGGGCTCACATACAGCAGTAGGTGCAAACCAGAGTGGAAAATGAACTCTAGCCATCACAGAACTTTAGAGAGGTGTATTTTTTGTTGAATAAAACAAAAAATATATAGGAAACTTGGCCCAAAAATTCCTAGACTTTATTAGGGTGATCAGAGTATCTGAGAAAAGAAAATCCTTTCTCATCTGAGACTTAATTTATAGGAGGTTGGTTCACAAAGATTTTAAATGTTTATTGAAATCTGACATGAGCTACAAATTTATCGTTCTTCAACAAAATCAAAATTTCTCAAATTCAGCCAAATTTTGTAACCTCATATCTTGTAATTTTCTGCGTGTTAGGTTCGCTTCCCACCTGGTTTTTCACCTCATATAAGCCGTTTTCCTTATCTCTAGCTGGCAAAGCCAAAACCCATTTTTTTTAACCTTAGAAAGGTCATCAATGACCCTTAGGGTTCTGGTCTCTGCCCCAAGGCTTGTTGGACTTGGCTTTAGAGGGGTGGTTAATTCCGGGAAATATGTTACTAACTGTGACAGAAAGTTATCAACTATCCACTAGAACATGGCCAGAGCGTCCTTTAGGTTAAAAAAGCAACACGCAGAGCTGGAATATGCTCCTTATGGTTTATATCACCATAAGCCACTCTTGGCCTTCTGCAACTCAGATATGGTTAAATGCATTACTAATATCAAGCTTTGAAAACACCTGGGATTTCATGGTCATCTGGATAATTTTTTTAGTACTAGATGGTATCATCTGGCTAATTATCTGCTCAAGGGGGAGAGTTTAGGGATCATGAACGGTGATATTATTTATATGCCCATAGTTGATTCAGGGACACAACGTACTGTCTGCCTTTGAGCAAAAACTATAGGTGATGCGATTGGAGAAGTTTTTAAACACCCACCCCTTTTTAACATAACATCTAACAACACTTCCAATGTCTTGTCCTCTCGCGCCATGTATTAATACAGTGGACAAAAGATGTTGATCATAGCTACTGTTAAATGGAAATCCAGGTCATACTGAGAATGCAACAAAAAGTGATTAGCCTTTTCAGGTCAAATACATCCTGATATGCTACTAACAATGGGGAAAATCCAGCAGAGGATCCACCAGAGAGAAAAGCAACGTGATGGAACTTTTCACCATTTAGTCAAAAGTGTGACAATAATAGGAAACTCTCCCACAACTGGGTATTACAAAAGGCAGTATATTTTAGTCCAGGCTAATGCTCACCTGCTGCTGACTCCACCACCCCACTTCCAGAATAACCAGGAAAAGAAGCTATGGCACCACAGCAAACTGATCACAGAAACAGAACTGGTGCACCAAAAAAGTCATGGGCTTCCATATTTTGTATGAAGCCATTGGAGCAGAAAATATGACCAGCACAGATGCCTCTACTTCTGAGCTTAAACTTAGATCCTGAACCAGTTTTTAATTCAAAGTTTCCCACTTCTCTCATATCTATGAGTGTTATAATTGAACCATGTGAGCATTTAAACAAATTTCTGGCAGCAACAAAAAATTCAGAATCCTGTTTATTATCCACCGCAAAGACTCTATCAGCTGAGTGGTAACAATTGTGGAGTCTTCCAGGGAAATTGGATTGATTAGGGAATTAGAACCATTCATGGGAAGAACATTATAAAATTTTTACTCACTGGGATGCCAACAACCGGGGGATCAGGGGATTCTGGGGCATCAGGTCTGTCGCAGGCACCACCTCACAACTGACAGCAGGGCATGGGGAGGAGAAACAACGGGGGAAAGAGAAACAGAAGCATTCTACAGCACTAAAACACAAACTCCATGAGCCTGTATTGAACTGGGACGCTGGGTAAGAGACAAAGGACTTGCCAACTTGTCACTCAACACCTCACTCAAGACCTCTTTGGTGGGAAATCTATTACTGGAACAAACCTACCCCACCTAATACACACCATAGTGTAGTGCAATGGAGGCTGCCAACATATATCCCTGTAAACTTTTTTGACTACTACTTGCTGTGCCTCAAGTTACTTCACATGATAATATGTGCATTGTAATATAGATAGTTAATATAGTTAAGATAAATAAAAAGGCTGATTCTAGTATGAATGTTAAAATTGTGAAAGGGTGTATGCTCGCTGGTGGTAATTTGCCTCAGATTTCAACTATATTGCAGGAGAAATTATATCTCTACTATTGAAGTAACGTAAGTGAGGTTTTTTCACCACTAATCATATTAATAAAACCTTTTAAAGTTAATACTAAAAAGTTGGGTTTTTATAGTTTCTATTAGTGTAAGTGAGGGGATAAAAAGCAAACCCTCTTAATAAGTCAATGCTGAGATTTAAACGTCAAGGCTTGAAGTTCAAATTGCTTAGTAACGTTCAAATTTGGACATATAATGGGATTCAACCTATTGGATTAGTTGAGACTCGCCTTGTTTCAATGCAAGGGTAGATAGGGAAGCGACAACCAGGAATATGTACCCATGAGGAAGGAACTTTATATATTTAGTACAATCAGAAGGTGGTAAAATATTTTTACCTTGTTGGACCCCCTCTGACCCTATAAAAGGGGCCAGTCTTTGCAGGGTAGCTTGAATAAAAGTAGTTGTATAACAGGGAGGGATCTTTGAATAGCTCCCTTGGTTCCGCCAATGATTTGGACTATCCCTGCTATTCAAACTCAAGCTTTTTGGACAAGTTTTATAATTATTAAAAGTATTGCCCCAATTCAGAGGGTTCCACCAAGAATCAGCCAGGGTCTTTTGGCAAATTTATTTAGATCAAAACCAAATCACTCATAATACAACATTAGACTTTTAATTGTCTGACAATGAAAACTAACACCCTAGTTGAATCTTCAGCTGATATGAATTACTGCTTTCTCCAACGCGATCTTTTAATAATTTAATATATTTTAAACAGAAGAAAGTATTCCCTCTAAGTCTTTTTTGAATAGAACTTGATATTATAAATTGACCTAATTTCAGGTTAAAATGTTCCCAGTTACTCTCTTGACACAGGAGCCCACAAAGATCAGAAACACTAACAAATAGCCAAAAGATTTTTGTCTCTTCCAAACTCTACTCATAAGCTAATTACAATAAATGTAAAAACAAAATAAATGTTTAGGTATTTGATTCTGAATTATCTAATCTCTATCTAAAGTTTGTAGGGGCTTTGAGGTAAAGATGTATATTTTTCAGCTGTCTCACTGGAGATTAATAGATTAATCACCACAGTTTTGCCCCTTGAGATTAACTTCTGAAAATAACAGGTTCCCTCACCTTAGTTAGTCCCAAGTAGGGTAATCTTCACAGTTTGGCAGCCATCTATTAATGTCAGGAACAAGTTTTAATTCCATAGGGGCTGCGTTGCTTGAATACACCTACAATCTACCACTGAAACAAAAATTAAAACGCTTTAGTAGTTTCAACAAATGTCCTAATCATTTATTCTAAACAATTCATCCTAATAATCTGACTATTGGCTTTAAAGCCCTCATAAATTACCTTTTTAACATTATTGGGGACTATCCCTGATGATAATTAAGCAATTCAGAAGATCATTCCAACAAACCATTAAGTGAAACAAATCATTGGATTAATCTTTTGTTCAATCACAAGTAATAATTTATTTGACAGCCATATCTGAATAGTAGCTTATTAATAACAATCTTCAAAATTTTAATCTGTGGCAATATGGATAATGTGGTCAACTGAAATTCCAACATCTCCCCCCATCTGACCAGATTAATTAGTTAGAGATAGAAACATTGGGGATGGATGCCACCTTAGGTCATGGTCAATTCTTGGCCATTGTAATTTTATGACTTCAGCAGAGTTTGGCTCTTTCTGCACTCAACTCTCTCAGGCTATCCTTGGCATCGTGGCTCCTTGATCCTGGTTGCTAACCACTGCCACCTCTCTCAAACACAATTCCTGTGAAAGTATGCCATTCCAGAACCATTTTTGCCATCATTGCTGATAATATGAACTGGTCAACCTGTATTCCCCACGCTGGTCTCCATTTTTAATCAGAGCGGATCCTTCTTACTTAGGAACTACTCACAGCAGATCTAGTTTCAGCCCATCATGATACTGCCAACATATTCTAGCCCCTCAGAATTACTCCCAGCAGACCCAGTTGCGACCCAATCTGTTCCTGCCAGCAACAGTCTTCTCCCATCATAACTTATATCTCTCCTCATCATTTAGTAGGTGGTAACACTGCCCAATGCATTTTGATCGCAGCACAATAATCAATCTCCTTTAATATTTTTTATACTTTTCATGTTTTTTATCTTAATTAATTTACATATATATCTTTGCAATGGGACTTAACCTTTCAGTAGGTTCAGAGGTCTTCTTTCATAACTATTATACAAGTTCAGAGGTCCGTTTATTGAACTTAAACAGAGATCATGGTTCAAAGGTCTCTGTTTTAAGAATTAATTAAAACACCAGGACTTAACCTATTGTTAGTAGTTTCAGTAGTCTCACATGATTATTGCATTTTATTTTTTATTTTTTCTTAAAAGATGATTTCCTTGATAATAAATATATATTTTCCTCTAAATATTTTATCTTTTATAATTTTCTTTGTTTTTATGTTCTATACGTTTTTTATATTTTTATATCTTTCATAAATTTGTTTTCAAAATTGTCCACTGACCCTAACATTCAAATTAATTCCGCTGATAGATCTGGACATGATCTATCAATCACGTGGAACAATTTTTATTGTTAGCTTCTTACAACTTTAGCTTGAGTTGGCTTTCATCCTCAGCATTTCTGCCATTTTTATTTGATAGATTAACACTAATCTAGCAATTTCTTCTCCAATTTCTGGATCAATTGCCTCTATTTTCAACCTCACTCGAGTGCCTCAGGACTACTCCTAGAGGACCCAGTTTCAACCCAAGCTGGTCCTGTCACTAACCTTTCTCATTCTAAGAAGATATATGGCGGAACAGGTTCTTTGACAGTGCTATATTGTTCTGCTTCTAAACTTCCAGGCCTTTATTTGTATCTTGAGCATCTTCATCCTCCTCCTGATGCAACACAAATTTCCCATTTCTTTGTGAGTTCTTCCCCTAACTTTGGGTGGCAAAATGTCCCATTGCACCATCTTTCCTAATGTGGTGTTCTGATTTATTGTTTCATTCTGATCCATTGGATTTTTCTTCATTAAAACTCAATTCCGCCAATCAATGACTTTTCCAACATCATCTTCTAATTCCGCCATGTCTTGATTTTCATTGGCTAAGATTCCTCCTCCAATAGTAGCAACATCAGCTTGTGTCACAAACTCAGCATGTTCTTTCAGGACATCATGCTTTAATCTTCTGGGAACCTTGCCTGAAAACTCAACTATACCCCTATAGTGAGCACCAATGTAAACTTTTTAATTCTGCTCAATGTATTCTTGAGCTTACTGTAAAGGTTCTTATGTGCAATGTAATAAAAATATTTGATATAATTGAAATAAATAAATATGTTGTTGATATTATAAAGACTAAAACTCTAGTTGAATCTTCAGTCAATATGGAGTACTGCTGTCTCCAACGCGCTTTTCTAATATTTAAATATACTTTTTGAACAGAGGCAACTCTTCCCTTTAACGCTTCCTTTGATTAAAAATTGATATTGGAACTTAACCTAATTTTAGGTTCAGTGGTTCCCAGTTACTCTCTTGGCACAGAAGCCCTTGGAGATCAGAACACCAATAAATAGACAAAGCATTCTTTATCCTTCAAAACTCTACTTTCAAGAGTTAGTTACAGCAAATGTAAAAACAGGCTAAATGTTAAAGAATATTATTTTTTTAAAAAAATATAATTTCTATCTAAAAATACTAGGCGTTTTTATAGGGTAAAGGCGCACAACTTTTCAACTGTCTCACTTGAGATTAATTAACTATTATTCACAGGTTTTGCCCTTATTAACTTCTGAAGATAATGGGTTTCTTCACCTTAGTCAATCCCCAGTAGGGTAATCTTCACGGTTCAGCGGCCATCTATTAGTGTCAGGAACCAGAAACCAATTTCATAGGGGCCACGTTGCTTTATTACACCTACAAACTACCACTGAAACAAGCGTTTAAAACGGTTCAGTAGTTTTTATCAAATGCCTCATCAACTGGTCTGAATTATACATTATAGTAATCTGACTATTGGCTATCAAGTCCTCATTTAATTACTTAATTAACTTTGTCAAGGATCATCCCTGATGAGAATTAAATAATCTGCGGATCATCTCAATGAAACCTTAAGCAAAACCAATTATTGGATTACATCCTTTGATTAATCACAAGTAAGGATTTAGCTAGCAACCTTTCTATATAATAAATTGTTATTGACAATCTTTGAAATACTTAATCTGTCTGCAAGATGGAAATTTGGTCAGCCGAAATTTCCAACAACAAATGATCCAGAAAATACAGCTGAGTGTCCCAGGCGTATGATTGGTGGACACTGGATCCAAGTTGGCACAAAATACCGCCAATAACACGTCCAATGGAAGGCTGAGTCCAGGGGACTGGCCACAAAAGCCTCCACGGATCAATCCAGATTGGATGCCTCTGCACCCAAAATGAAGAATTGAAGTAGGAGAGCAGACCTTGATACTGGCATCTGCACTACTGATGACATCAACATAATCAAAGTATTTGAAACTCCTAACTGGTTGGCCAAACATAAAATCTAGTGCACCACCAATAAGCATTCCTCTCTACCACGTCCAACAGAGCCACACCCCACTGAACATCTATCAGAGAGGAATAACCACTGTCTTTGCTAAAACTGCACCTGCAATTTGGCGAGAGCATTCAAAACCTGGTTTGCACTTTTTATGAATGGGATGGATGAACCCACTCCTGAGGGTGGGAAGAGACTGGACATGGAACCTGCAGGAAGAAATACTCAGTCAGGAGCTCCCTTGACCACCATGCTGAAGCACCCAACAGATGCACCCACTGACCACACAAACAGAACTAAACTGAGCACCAACTGCAGGTTCATGTGGTATAATGAGACTATTGCATAACCTACTTCTAACAGAAGGGTGGAGATGGTGTACACTAACATGAGCTAATGGAGGGTTTGGCCATTTATGGTGCAGACCCTTGTTGCAATTTGTGGTTCCAAATGGAGTGGATCATCTGGAAGGGCTGAACGCCTTTGTGATTATCCACACATCTCATTGTGACACTCACCTCGCGATTCTCCCTCAAACAGTGATCATATCCGCTCCTGATCACCCATTCTGGGCATGCGTCAAGAATGGCTGCAACATTTGCCCCTTGTGCTTCAAGCTTGATCACTTGAAGTGCAAGTGCCCTACAGCCTCCAACTCTGACACCTCCACCGCTTCCGCCACTTCTCCCACTGGCATCAGGTCAGTGGCCAGTTTGGCTCAATTTTTTGAATGGGGCTCAATCCTCCCACCCCCAACCTCAGCAAATTCGGGCGCCACATCTAAGATGGCAGCCAATCAATATTTAAAAAATTTAACAATTTGACTGGATTACAAAATCCTGAGTTGATGGCAGACTCAGTTTCAGATGAGCTGCCGTGGTCAACAGCACATGGCCAATCAGCTTCTGCCACTGCCCCAATTCTGGTGGCTGGCCCAGTACTGGCTGAATTCAATCCATTTGAGGCTCTTGAATGGATTGATGAGGATGAATGGCTGTACCATGTTAAGTCAGATTTTTCTTTGGATTATTTTTCATTGTTCCTCCCAAATTGCAGCCCTGCCATTTTTGCCTTTGAAACAGTTTCCCAATTTATAAAATACTAATAAAAGGCAGTTGAAGCTGCTGCAGCTCCTGCCAACACCCTCCTCCGCCAACAACTCCACAGGGTGATGGAACCCCTTGTTGAGGGTATTCCCATCCCAATTTTCCCCCATGATTTTGAGGAGGATGCAAAATATGAAATTGAGGAGCTCTCTTTTTTGTAAGCCACACTTACATTGATGTGTCAAAAACTTCTCTTTTTAACCACACTTATCCTAAAGCCCGCTGGTGCATCAAGTCTTTCACTTGTGTGCTAGCTCTCATCACTTTTGCTGAGCATCAACTTTCTCAATACGTTGAGGCAATGGACACCGCTGGCCTCATAAATGAAGAAAACCCACAACTATACCTCCTTATGCCCCATGTTGCTGATGTTCCCACCCCAATGCTGTCCGCCATGGTCCGTCAGCTAAAGCAGGCTCCAGACAAAAGTTTCCCAAAAGCTTCCTCGCCTTCTGATATGGCTTCCTAGGCTGTTAGCTGAGGTGCCATTACTAGGAAAAGGATTTATTTTTAATAATCCTTTTGTTTAGCCCATTTACAAATAAAGATGCGTGGTGGCTCCCTCTTTTAGGTTGGGCACCACTAGTGCTAAAAAAGATGGCGGACACTAATGGTTAGTCAATTATGTCATGGAGGTGGTTAATGAAATTGATACTGGACTGCCAGTAGGGGTGAGTTAAAATCCAGAATCTGAACAAGAATGCCAGGGGCATAACTGTCCATAAAACCTGATAACAGGTGTGAAGGGAGGTGGTTGTGAGATGATGGCTGATGACCACCGTTATCAACAAAACTATTACAAACTAGCTGTGACCACCCTGGTGGCCGCAGATTCTGCCGCTGTTTGTACTTTTAGGCTCACAGGGGCCCCAAATTTGTGGTGGTGCCACGAGTTGTTGAGTGCATAGTAAATTCATGAAACTTCATCCTTTGGGGAGAAATAATCTCAACAACAAAGGTACATCCTGATGCAGATGGCGTCAAAAGTGAAACATCCCCAAAATCACTAAGTCATAATCCCCCAATCAAGGAGAGAAGGCAGCAATGTGGTGATGGTGGCCAATAGTTACCAATCATTGTAAACCTTGGGAAACATGGTACTTGGTAGGCGGCGACTATGAAAAGTGATAAAGATTTTAAAATGGAATTTTTTGAGCAGATATGTTTATTAGCAAAATTAATAATTAACCAACAACTGTACCTGGGAGGGACAATTGTCTTGAGTGCTAAAGGGCTTGGGAATAAATTTTCTTTGCATGAACTAAGGGTATCATGAACCCATTTAAGTCTGGTGGATCAGGATTTTACAATAATTTGATGGTGAATTGAACTCCTGCTGGCCAGTTAACTTTCACTTGAATTTTCCACTAAATTTACTCTCCTAGCATGATTCCACTTGGCAGGTCAACAATGCAATGTTCAGCTGGCAACTGGTTACACCCAAGTCAGGCCACATAGGGTTATCCTACTGTGTATCTAATAGATTTGATGCCCTCAAACCCACGGGGTTGTACCCCCCTCTTCCATTAGAAGGAACATGACCTAGTGGGGTTTTGAACCTTAATGTACCGCTGACAGCTCAATTCTGCTACATCTCAATTTATTTTAATTCAATTGCCCCCTCATTGGGATCTGACATAGTTGTGGGGGAGAGATGTCCACCATTTTCCCTTTGGTGGTGGCTACTCACCGCTGCCACCTCCACACACCCATGATCCGCTGCACCAACTCTTGGGTGGTGAGGAAGGGAAAAAGGTCAAATTTTTAAAAAGGTACACCGTTACCCACCCCTCATTCACCGCATGGGCAAAATTGCCCTAGGTATGACAGTAACATTCACTTCCACAACCCCTTATTTGTGTGGAAAAGAAATCCTCACAATTAAGGCGCAGGTGGTGCTCCCCCAGACTTATGCTAAGGCTTTTGGTGGCATCTTTTTTATTGTGGCAACCTTGTCTGATTCAAACTAAAGTAATCATTTAATGACTTTACGCTCTAAGAATTTCCATTTCTATTTGGAAGAACAAACATTTAATGGGATTGAGCTTCAGAGACGCCTCCCAGAATTTACCAAATATTTTGACGGAAATGCTCTAGGTGGCCGCTGAAGGTTTTGGAGAAAATAGTAATATCTTTGAGGTATACTAGTATGTAAGACATCTTCAAATCACATAGAAGTCCGTTCGTAGCTTGCTTAAAGGTGGTGGGGCATTATATAGCCCTTGTAGTATTTAAATAAGTCCAAAAATCTCTTTTTAATAAGGGCACACTTAGCTTGATCCTTGGGAGCTAACTTGATTTTTCAGTACCCGCTGGAAAGATCCATTGCAGAGAGTTATTGGCTCTCAGCTAAGAGCTGAAGTGAGTCATTTATTTGAGAAGGAAATAGCTACCTCTCATATCATTGCATTAAGCTTATAATAATATATGATGACATGATGGCTCCCAATACTTTTTGGCAAGCAGAAGTGTAAATGCCCAAGGACTTTGAAAGGGCACAAACAACCCTGAAGTTAAGAGCACTTTGAGTTTAATGGTGACCTGGGCATCTTCTGCATTTCTCTTATGATAGGGTTTAGAGCATATGGGCGAAGCATCTTCCATTTCTAAATTCTGCACAACCCCCTCATCTTTCTAAAGTTGTATGTGGGCATGAAGAATAGGTCAGAATATTCCTCCAAGAGCTCATCAACCTTTCTCATTTGTTATGGGGTAAGGCCTTCCTCTTTGGAGGTGGTGACTAGAGCTACAGTGGGAGGCTCTTCTGAACCAAAATCACAGAGGCTCCTGTACCCACAGACACAGCTGATATCATTGACTGGTACTAAGCCTATATAGGCTATTAGAGTATTTGGGCCAATGGTATGGCCTTCAGAGTCAGGTTAGCCAGAAATACAGAGATGAAGCTGATGTTTGTGAGGCTAAGGATAACAGGCTAGGTTAAGACTTCTTTTATAACATATTTTAGCCCCACAGATTTCCAAAGTCTCCCAGGCGGTATTTTTACATGGATCCAGGTGTCCATTATAATCTGTAACTCTTTTTTTTTTTTATAGGGGATTACCTGGGCTCTTTCAAATATAAAGGCATTCCTTCAGCCCCACCCACTATATAATGGGGTAGTTTCACAAACAAACCTCAAACATGATAGTTGAGCTGATCAATCCATTTTTAGATTTATCAATAAGCAGGTCTAAGCCTTTACATGCTCCTTGCCATCATTCTCTGTCTCAAGCACCATAGGAATGCAGTTACCAAGAAGGGATAAAAATCCTTCTGCATAATGAATGATGGCACTTAATCCTCAGAGAAATCGGGTACTCAGCTTTAACTCATAGCTAGGGCTAACCAGAGCTATTACTGAAGCATTCAATGAAATCTTTCTGAACTGGAGGAGGAGCGCGGAGTAGGCTCCTATAAATCAGGTGCATTGAGGCTCAGTGGCGCCATATTCAATGTAATGGGGTAGATTGGGCATAATCTTGCTTTCTTCATCAGTTTATAAGAGATAAAGTTCAATGTAGAACTTCTATCTACTATAGTGAGTATGTGACTTTTATGAGAATTAACTGTGACATTAGTGACCAGACAATTGATTTGAGTTAGTAGGATAAATTTTTTTGACGACACATCAAAATAATAAGCAGAATCAAGAAATTTATTATCAGATAAGTTCAACTCATGATTCCAGGGTTCTCCAATGGCAACCTTTATATAAATTCAGACTTGAATAGAGGCATGATGGGGAAAGTGTCAGCACAAAAAGCCTCTGTCTTCATGCTGACCTCTCTTTTCCCAACATTTTGCATTATTCTCTTCTTCTTGACGTTTATAGAACCCTTCATTGGTGTGTCAGTGGCCTTTGCAGTAGAAGCAAATGGAAACACCTTCTCCTTGGCCTCCAGTGCATGCATTCTAGGTCTAGGAGGGGCTCAGACTTTGGAGGTTATTTTCAAATTGACTGTATGAATCTCGTTGAGTGCCACTTTGATGTCATTGATGCTAGTTAAGGTTCACTTAAGTCCTATCATGTGAAGCTGGACATCAGGTCAAGATTTGAGAATGGAAAGGATGGCAGTAATAGCGTCATCTAGAGTAGATAATTAGTAGTAACTAGCGGTTGTGCACTTGCACAAAAAGTGATGTGAAAAATCAAAATAATTTTTCATTTGTTAAGGTTGATAGCCATGAAGTCTTATTTTTGGCTCAAGAGGCTCTGATCAGAGCCATATTCCTCTATAAGAGCGGTCTTGACCTGGACCCAGGTCTGGCATTCAAAAGGGTGGGGAGTCATAATATCATGATCTTACACACACAAACAGGAATGAGTATACTTAACCTTTTGGCAATCAGAGGCCTCTTCCATAGAGCTCTAATAAAAATTTAAAATGAAGCAATGATTCCTTGCCATGGAAAAAAATGTTTATTGAAGCTAGGCTTAAAAGCTGATTTTCTGGTGCAGAGAGAACATGGATGCTGTGACAAAAGGATCTTTCACATAGTGTTTTTTATATTTAAAATCATATATAGCTTACCTCAAAGTAATACAAAGTTCATAATTTGGTCGATCTGAACAGTTTAGTTGATCCAGATATTTTTCATATTAGTTTTCTCAATGCTTTTGAGGGGGCATATGCGCTGAAGGTATTTTCCATCTTGATAATAATTTAAACTTTGTATAAGGTAATAGTTTAAGCTCTCCTTTGTTTCATTTACCTTATTCTAAGGTGGTATTAATGGGAAGATCCTCACCTTGGAATTCTTACTATATTGATAACAAAATAAAGCGCAGTTTTAAATCTAACTTATCTTGGGTTATACTTTTTTGGTCCTCAAGTATTGCTCTTGAGTTACTGCTCGACTTTGTTAGGTTTAGTTTCCCTTTTAGCCACATATCCAAATTTTCCTGATGTAACTGAGTGTCCAAAGAAGCTGGACTAAATCTGCAACTCAGCTTGCATTGTGAACCAGGTTCAAGATCTTTGATACATTCATAGAGATCCAGTAGACCATACCCTGATAAATTCCCGTATGGCAGTGGCCAGATTAACTCTAGGTCATGATCCAGTGGTCCGGTGGTGAGGATGAGATGTGGTGCTCAGTGGATTCTAATGGTGGTAGAGGGCTGAGTGGTTCACCATCATATCTCAGATTATTAATCTAATCCAATGGGTATGACCAATTTGGGTTAGGTCATATACACATTACCCTCATTGGATAGAGGCAACTTTCCAATCTAGAATTATGTCACTGGCAAATGGGAACTTAGTATCCACATTTATTACAAATGCCAGTTTTGATAATCTGGCTAAGCTCAGTAGACACCAACTCAGCATATGTTTGGGGAGCCTTTTGGTCCATTTGTCTTTAGATCTTCTCTAAGTCATCCTGCAATTCATCCCAGGATTGGTTTAGCATGCTGGCATCAGCCTTTTGATTAATTTGGAATTTCAAATTTAGAATTTTAGACTCACAGAAACTGACATGAGTCTCCAAATTTGCATATTTCTTTTTCATCTAATCAAAACTTTTATCAGTAAACTTCACTGAATCTTATACATTTTCCATTTTTGAAGTTGAGTGCACCTAGGGTGATGGAAGGATTGAAGGTTACCATCGGAGTGAGCTCCACTCTTTTAAGCAATGCTTTCAATTTTTGAAGGTCCTCTAACTTTTTAAGCATTTCACCATTCATGGAGTCTACAAAGCCTCAAGAAAGGAGAACTGGTGACCCAGGGGTCCAGGGTTCCCTATGGAGCCTGGTCGTCCCTCAGCCCACTTGGGGGCCTCTTGGACCTTTGTGGCCTCTGGGGCTTTCAGGCCCCGTGGCCCTTTGGTCACTGTCACTTTGGCTTTATAGCTGATTAATCAGGGCTTGTATGTGAATCAATTGTTGCATCAAGATGGATTCCAAAGTTTGGGCTTGGGTGGAAGCATCTGAAGCGGCATTGTGGACATACTCATTTACCTTGAAGACTACACCCATTAGTCACTGGGTAAGGTGGTATTTATATATCTAGAGATCCCAGAGTCCAACATGATAATTTGACTTTGGGCAT
Source organism: Massospora cicadina (assembly GCA_022478985.1). Taxonomy (NCBI): domain Eukaryota; kingdom Fungi; phylum Entomophthoromycota; class Entomophthoromycetes; order Entomophthorales; family Entomophthoraceae; genus Massospora; species Massospora cicadina. The sequence continues at coordinate 102,293 of JAKSZP010005347.1, forward strand.
CATTAATGAGGTGATAGTTGTACTTGATAACCTCCCAATTGTCATTGACATAAGTGGAGGCGGTATTGTAAAATTTGACATCTTGGAGTTAAGTCTTTGTACTAAGCCCAGCTGGCGTAGTATTTCTTTTTTTTTTAGTACTAGATGGTCCCAACCCAACTGGCGTAGTATTTCTTGATGATGTAACCCCACTAATTAGAGGAGATGATGGAGGAAAGGATGTAAAAACTGCCATAGGTAGGGTTCATCTCCACCAACTAACTTATTGCTAGCAAAGTCAGCCAATCAATAAGGTCTTTGCATTTATTGGGGGACAACATATTCTTTTTAACAACAGACTGGGCCTCAGCAGTTAATACTTCATCAAGATGATGTGGATGATATTGTCTAGGTTTCCAGTTTGGAGATAAAACTGAATGGGGTTCTTGAAAGTTGAACTAAAAGGTAGCCCAGAATTCTAGGTTCTCAGGTTGAATTGGTTGTACCTTAAATTGCAGAGTATTGACCCATCAATTAATGCTCATCTCCCCATTGTGGGAAAAAAATCTATTATTAATGTTAGTATCATAATTTGGATCAACGTTTTTAAAAATAGGAGCTTAGGACACCCATGTAGTGAGAACCAGGCTTCAGGTGTTCACCAAATAAAAAACTGTATATCAAAAAATGGTTGGTAAGAGCAATAGGATTGGAAAGCATAAGTTGTCTCCAAGATGTCTTGACTGATAGGAATGGCTATAGAGGGAAAATGGTATAGCACTTTCACAACTTAAGAGTCTGGTGTATATGCATTGTTCTGGGTTATGATACTAATTATTGTACCTATATTATAGATAAAAGTTAAGTACAAATTTCCTAGAGAAAATATATGATAATCACTTTTGAGCGATTTTTACAAAAAAAGCATAAATTATATACAGCCATCTGACTAATCTGTTTTCTAATTGTGTCCTCAGATCTGCCGCAGCTGCTTCAGTTTGGGGCAGCGGTAATCCACCTCCCAGCATATTCTTCCCATTAGGGAAACGCCTTCATATGGGCTTGAATAGTCTGCCAAAAATTCTTGGTCCATTCTGTCCCTCCATGGGACTTAGCACTTCACCTTGTTTGCATCCACTCAATTTTCCCCCATCCTTTTGCCCTCACTAGATCCATTGTTTGATTTTGCTACCATGTTGAATATGAGCATTTATTCTCATATGCTGACAAAGAAATAATCAAACTTGCCAACACTGCCTTTGCTTCAGCTGGATTTATTTATTTGCGCCCTTTTAAGGAATAAATTGAAATAGGTTTCCAACAGAGGAGGATGCTGCAGCGGCAGCGTTGACCCCTTTAATTTATAAAAAATACCCCATCCCCACTATATGGAACTTATCTCCCTGATGACATCACACTGGTGGTGTTATTTGCCAAATCCTTTCACATTTCCCACCCCAAATTTGTATGATGAGTTGATGTCAGGGCTTTTGGCTTATGGCACTTAGCCCAACCTAATGTTCACTGTTCCTTCTGGTGCAGAGCGCCTAACTGCCCCTTGAGTCACTGGCACCATCATCCAAAATCACTCTGCCATTGCCCATCAAATCACCCATGTGCTCACATTGCAGCAGTACTGGAGCATTTCTTTTGGGCTTGCGTCAATAGTCAACATATTTGTCCCCTCTGCTTTAAATTTGACCACTCTAAAAGGTCCTGCCCCATACTAAATCACCTGTTACTATATCTGAACCCTTTTCAGCAGAATCTGAATGAGGCGTTTTATTGCCCCCTCTCACCCAACATTCTCACTCAATGGCAAATGTGGGAAAGTTACACCAAAACATCCAGCCACACTCACCACCCAGGTCTTAACCCAACCAATCAGAGTCAAACTTGGGCCCCATTTGTATCCAAGCACCCACCCATTCACATACTACCACCCACCCAAATTCTGCATACACTATTCTTGTAAACCAAAATCCTTGGGACCTATTGGATGAGAATGATGAATAAAGTAAATTTGTCACAAATGAGGATAATGAATTTAGTGAAAAAGGCCGGATGAATATGATTGGACTGAATTTTATAAATTCTGAGTTTGATAAAACCCTCTCACCCAGATGCTATGCTCCTAAACCCAATGCCATCCCCTTCAAAAGTGACCACCAGCTTGCCTTAGCAGCGGTGGCCTCACCCCATAGCTATCACCTTCACTAAGCACTGTCCTAATCAGTTAATCAGTTCCATGAAGGGCTAAGCAGAATTGAATTCCCCCTGATTTCCCCAAAGTAGCATAGGAGGAAATCACCAAATTATTCAAAGATACCAAGACGCAGTCATACATGTTGCAGAACTAGCAGTATTTAGCCCATCTACTAAAATCACCTGAAAAATATAACCAGTTTGGCCCAACTCCCAGATGCCCACCTTCAAGCTGAACATCATGTCACAGAATTAGTTGATGCTGTCTTCCAGGCTGATCTTGAGGTAAATAACCATTATTTCACACTCCTCAAACCCCACTACGCTGATTCCCCACTGCCCTATCTCAGCTTTTTTCCGCTTTTACAACCAATATGCATCCAATAAAAATCCTTCATCTGAAGAAGAGCTGCCTTACCCTCCCTCCCTCTCTGCCATGGTGTATTAGTGGCACTCCGCTCTCTATCTGGTTGGAGGTTTTATTTTATTTTATTTTCAAATTATTTTGTCTTGTCTTACCACCCGTTTGTTTTAGGCTTTATTGCTTTGATTTTGGTAATGTACTTCCTCTGGTTGGTGTGCCTTGAATAAATTTAAAGTTAAAAATTTTAATATATGATAATCTTTAGTTGTAAAATCTTTCAATATTTATAGGGCAACTAGGTGTCCTGTGGCAGATGGGGCGCTTGAGTCCCTTTTGCTCAAGATCTTTGCTTCTCATCCAGTACAAGGGCTAAGCTGCAGCCACTTCCTTTGAGTGGCTTCAGGATTGTTGCCCTTCCATTGTTCAAGGGCATCTGGATGTAAGTCTCTGGTGTCAAGATGTAGTCTCATCTCATGACAATCCCACCTCTTTTTCATTAATTTTTGCTCATTTAAGACAAGGGCTCATTTGATGGCAATCCATTTAATTCCAGAGGGCTTGACCTTGGAGGAGGACAGTTGAACAGTTTATTGGTCAGATCTCAAGATAAACCAGGCTGTTCTTTATTATAAACGCTAACAATCTCCATCTCAGTTGGAGACACATGATAAAGCTGGGCATCTTCAAGGCAAAGCTTGTTCTATTGGTACAGCTCAGAAGGGACCTAGATGGGAGCACCACTTTTGTATCAGTCCATGAGCTCTGTGGCTGGTGGTGAAAATAGTCTGAATTACAGTACTTCAAAGCTCACACAGCTGTTTAGTTGGTAGTACATAACCTTAAAGGTTCAGCAGTTTTATTTATTAATTCTGTGAGACCTAACCATAACGTGGTTCATAGGTCTTAACAAAGTTTAGTTATTATAAACTTAACCTCAAAGACAACATTCAGAGGTTCATTTATTATAGATATGAAGGGACTTTATCTAAATAGATTCAGATGTCCCAAACAAATTTTTATAATAAAATGTTGTAGGAGGATAAAACTGTTATTGGATGGAATGGCTAGCACCCTTAATATGGCTAATAAAAATAAGGGCTAAGCTTGAGTGGTAAAAAACAACTAAGTTTATTTTTTAGTACTAGTGGTGCTCAACCTGAAAGGGGGAGCCACCACGCATCAATACTTAAGTTTATTAGGTAGTGGTTGTAAAAGCAAATTACCTGAAATGTTATTTAAAATTTCTTACCATTGTTAATTGAGATTGTTTGATGCTATATAAATTGAGCTAATAATAATTTTGCCTTTTAATAAAAAAAGCATTGATCAATTAATTATATTTTAAGTTAATGTAGATTTTGGACTTTTGACTTGAAAAAGCAATGATTGATAAATTACAATAGTAAATATAAATTGAAAGTGATTAAAATAATATTTACTGTAGAATCACAAATCTAAGGCTTCACTACAGTATGGCAAAGCCTGACAGTATGGGAACCCATTCAGGATTGGATGTTTGTGCATGTCTTATCTGCAGGAGACATGCTGGAGTCAGTATACTGTAAGGGCATATGGTGAACAGATCTTGTCATATTAGTGGTGGGTCAATGAGGCAAATCCTGTTCAGGTGGGTGCGCAGCATGTGCAGCTGAATAGTGAATATTGCTAATGTTGTATCTCTTTAAAAACTTGGCGATGGCCCACTAGATAGCTGGATCAATAGAATGGAGGTCTCACTCAATAATTCTTGGGGCTAACATGCAGATGGCGGTTTGCTTCACTTAATATAAGAAAACCTTTGGAAAAGATGAGGCAGGCAGCATCTATGGAAACAAAGTAAAAGCTGGAAGGATCCTATTTAATATATGATCAGATAAGGAATTAAATTGACAACAAACTCTGTGAGGGGCAGCTGCCTTTATATTAATAGGGAGTGGAGAAGTGGAGAGAGCCTAAACTGTTCTGGTCCTAGGACCCCAGAAAACATATTCCAACTGGTCAGGCTGAGAAAAAGGTTTGATCTGTAGGTCATCAGAAACTTGGATTATATTGTAAAAATTTTATTGACTTCCTCAAATTGGGTACATTTTACACCAAGAAAACTAATTTGACGCAGATTCATTTGGATAGTACATATGTGCAGCCAGTTTTTCAGAAATCTTTTGATTAAGAAACCAATTAGAGTAGCCTTGAGGGGAGGATCAAGGGATATTGGGGGTCAAACCATAATCCACTTTATTATGAACAACTTGTAAAGTTTTTTAATTGTTAAACGCTTGGTATTTGGGTGGTTTTAACCTTTTTCTGGGAAACTTTGGGTAACTGGGCTGGGAGTGGAATGAGTCTTGGGGACCTGATGGAGGAATCTGGGTTACCCAACTCTCAATATACTTCTTCTAAAGTTTTTACTAAGGAATAAGAGAAAAAGTTGGCAGAGATGAAATTTTATGGGGTCAGGACACTAACCTATCACCCAACTACTATGTGAGATAGGTCACTAAGTGGGATAGGTGGTTCATTGGAACCTTAAGACTCCTCTTAAACCTGTAAGGATGCTTTTTATGATCTAGAAATAGAAACTGTACCTCCAGATTTACATTTTTGGCATAAAATTAATTTTTTGATACATGAGTTTGATTAAAAAATGGACCATATACTCAAAAAAAGTATTTATATATTTAACATTTATTATCTCACAATAAGAAATTAAAAGATAATTTTACTTTCTTTAAGCGTGATTAAAAGGCTTCTACTATTTATAAAGGCTTATTTTGTGAACACATTATAAAAATTTTCATGTTCCAAGCAGACTTACTGAGTTTCTGATGGGCCTAACTTAGTGTAAGGGCGTAATTTTTGTGAGGAGTAGGGAGATTTATTGCAGCTAGGGTGGCGGACTTGGGGGGCAGGTTCAGGAGCATTTGTAATCTCCTTGTGAAGTTCCTCCAGTAACTCCTGGCAGTTAGTACAGTTCTTGGATGGGACCAACTGTCTTCATAGAAGAGGAAATCCATTCCAAGATACTAGGTATTGCAAACTGCATTATACTCTTTGTGAGCCAAGATCTTCTCTATCTCAAACTTTGGGGAATCCTTAACCATGATAGGCTCCACCTCCATAGGCTTATTTCATTTAGAATTTGATAAGGAGGAGTCATAAAGGAGTTGTGAATCTTCCAGTGTGATGGAAGTTCCACGTGAAAGGATCCATTATTCAACACCTGGGAAATGGGGAAGGGGGCTGTGAGCTTGCAAGAGAACTTATGTCATGGCACCTGGAGGTGAAAATTTCTGGCATCCACCATAACAAAATCACCTTCTTGATATTTAGAAGCCTTACGTCATCTCTTGTCTGAAAATTACTTGGCGTCATTGGTGGATTTGATAAGCAGTCTCTGAACCTGTTGATGCATTTTCCAGATGTGAGTGACAAAGAGAGCTGAAGCAAGGATGTTGCTACATATTTGTGGCCCAACACTAAACTCAGGGTAGTACCTCAAATTAGCAGACATAGGTGACACCCCCGTTGATGCATGAAGGGAGTTGTTGTATGCAAATTGGTCATAATGAGGCTCTACCCATGTATCCTGAGAATTAGTCACATAGCATCGAAGATACTGCTTTAAGGAATGGGGTAATGTGCTACATTTAGCCATCAGACTGGGAGTGGTAGGCTGAAGATCTGCATGGCTTAATCTTAAAGATTTTGCACAAAGCAACCCAGAATTGTGAGGTAAACTGAGGACCCCTATCGCTGATTACTTCTTTGAGACCTCAAATAGAGCAAACAAATGTGTCACAAACAACCGTGACATGTACTCAGCTGTAGTTATTGTCATACAGGGGATAAAGATAGCATATTTTGTAAAGCAATCTACCACCACCATGATCACATCATACCCATGGGATTTGGTAAGCTTACAATAAAGTCCACTGACAGTGATGTCCATGACCTGCTGCTTGTTGAAGAGGGTGGAGGAGGCTAATCCACCATGATCTATCTGACTTGAACCTAGTGCAGATCAAGCATTGCTTAATCCAGGCGAGAACGTTCCTTGTCATTCCATTCCAGTCAAACCCTTGTTTAATTAGATTAATACATTTTTAGCGCCAAGATTCCCCATGGTTGGAGGATCATGATTGTCATGGAGCATGCTGAAAATAATATCTAAAGTGGCCTGGAACTCTGGGTGCATTACCACACAAAGCCCAAGCCAGAATGCCATAGGCATAGCCATCCAAATTGACATGTAAAATATAAGAAAACTGGCCATGAGGACCAGCCAGGGGGCGTTAAAATTGAAGATCACCCAATTTATTTTTCAATAAAGTATATAAAGCCAAAGTAATTGCTTTCTTCAAAAAAAATTAATAGGTTTTAAGGGATGTAAAAAAAGTTTTGGAGCAACAGTGGTACCTGTTGGGGACCGCTGCTTAAAAGCTGTCTGAGGAAAAATGAGATATTAATGCAACTGTCATCGAAAATAAATTTGAACCAAGCTGTCAGATTGGGTTCACAGACCTAATTTAACCAATTTTGGTCTGGACTTCTCAACCAAATTTGCTTTGAGCTTGTTACTGAAAATTATTTTTGCCATTATGTGCATGCATTTTCTATGGTGGCAATGTTTTGGACATATGGCAGGTTGCACCCAAGGCCAAGTCACATAGGGCTGATCCCAGTTGGTGGGGAAGGGGTTAACCACTTCTGTGCCTGTTTATGGATGGGTGTGGGCTGGATATAATAGTGATGTCTCAGCGGTTTTTGGGCGTTTTGCATAATTTTGCCACCTCCTGGCAAACTCTCCAAATGTTCTTCATCAGCTCAGTGAAAGAGGTCACTGGTAGGGGGCTGCAACTCTTAGAGGGTACACCGTTACTCCTCTCTCATTCACCACATGGGCCAAATTGCCTTGGGAGGTGAGAGTCACAGGTATCAGCAGCCGCCCTTTTTTTGACCATAATGAATATTGATCCTGGTCCAGATGGAGAGTTTCCTTCCCAAGACTTACATTAATTTTTCCTTTAGGAAGGGGAGGAGCCCAGCGGGGAACTGAGCCAGCACAACATTCTTGTAAGCCTTGGGAAGTTTGGTGGCTATGATTGCTGCAATTTTTAGGGGGAGGGCAAGGGGCTTTGGGGTGCGCCACATGGAATGCTTCCACCATCTCACAACAGTTGTCACAACCATGAGCACTGGCCAGCTTCTTTTGTAAGAAGGTTATCCCTTATAAGCCACAAGATACTAAATCAAGCAGCAGTACTGGTGCAATGCCAAGATTGCTTCCACCTCTGACTTGACTGGCTTCTCCAAAATGACTGCTTCAGGGATGATGGGTGTGGTACTAGAAAAAGGGGATAGCAGGGAAGCCTGGAACACTGGATGTTATTTCCATTGGTAAGGGAACGCCAAACATAATGAAACATTGCCCAGATTTTCAACAACCTCATGGGGACCTGACCAATTACCTGCAAACTTCTGCAAGGAAGTCTTGATGCACAGATGGTGGGTGTCAAACATTACCTGTAAAACAACTTTGAAATTGGGAGCGGGTAGACACTTTTAGTCTGTGAATCTCTTATAGTCTACAATTACTTTATTAAGATGTTTGCAGACCAGGGACTGAGTGGCCCAGATTTTGAGGATGCTCTTCCACCGCAGGAACCTCAGGACTAATTCAGGGTCCAGGAGAGAAGGAAGGGTTGTACATCAATGTCAATTCATATGGTGAAAACCCTGTAGAAGCGTGTGCGGCATTGTTGTCAGCAAACTGAGCTAACAGAAGGTCATCCTCCCAGGTGTCCTGAGCAGTGGTGGCATAGCACCAGAGGTAATGCTCCAAGATTTGATTAACTCACTCTGTCTGGCTATCCAATTGGGGTGGTATGTTGTGGACTGACAGGGTTGAATTTTCAGGATAGACAGAAGAGCTGTCCAAAAATGAGCCATGAATTGTGGACCCTATCACTCACAATCTCTTGGGGCAAACCAAACATAGAGAAGATGTGACAGACAAACAGATGGGCAAACTCCTCGGAGGTGATGGAAGTTGAGCAGGGGATATACAGAGCAAATTTGGTAAACCATTCTACCACAACCATAATAGCATTTTGGCCATTTGAGGGAGGAAGCTCAACAATGAAGTCAACAGATAATGACATCCCCAGCCCCTTATACTGTTGCAGGGGGTCAAGAAAACCATTCTGGCCAGAACATTTCTGGTTTTACATGTGCACAGATAACGCAGCTTGCTATCCATGCAGGAATACCTTTGGAGATTCCAGGCCAATTGTAAGTCCACTTCACCAAGTTGAGACACTTTTTCACTCCTGGGTGACCAACTGTCAAGGGATCGTGGTGGACTTGAATCACTTGACAAAGTTGGGGAGGCACCTACAACTGTGACTAGAACAAAATACCTTCTGCACCTAATGAGTAATGGGAGCGCTTGTGTCCCAGATCCATAAACTGCACTTCTAACTCCAATCCTTCAGGACAAGTCATCTGGTGGTCCGAAATGTGGACAGACAAGAGAGTGGCCAGGTCTGGATCCACTGACATAATTAATGGTAGGGCAATAGTCAAAGTCTGGGATGGCAGAATCATGGTGGTGAGTTCTTGTTCCTCCGCCTCTGTGGGACATAAGGCAGGGTTGTGGCTCAGAAAATTGGGGAGAACATTCAACAAGCCCTTTACAAATTTGTACTTGAAATTAAAACTGCATAGATCGTGGTACATCCAGGCTTGACAGTGTGCCAACTTCTGCAGTTTGCAAAAGTACATGAGGGCTTGATGGTAGTCCATACTGTCACCTCATGCAAAGCGCCCTGCAGGAGGTACTGCCAATAGGTTAACGCTCACAAAACAGATGCCAGATCCTTGCCATAAATATCCCAGTTCTTCTCTGTGGACATGAATTTATGGGAAAATATGCTATAGAATGCTCCAAACCATTATGTTGCTGCAACAAAACTTCTCCCACTGCAGCAGAAAAAGCATCACATGTGACAATGAAGGGTTTATTTGCATCAGCATGCTTGAGAACAGGTAAGGACACAAACACCTGTTTGATAGCATCAAATTCCCATTGACATTCTGGGTCCAATGGAAAGGAACGTGCTTGCCAGTGAGGGGGTGCAGCGGAGAAGCCAGCTGTGAGAGGGCGGGAGAGAATTTTTTAAAAAGATGATGGTGCCCAAGAAACTCCACAATTTCTTCTGGGTCATCAGGGTAGGACACTTGATAATAGTCTCAAATTTACAAATTAAAATAGCATAGCCAACTTTTAATACAAGATTACCCAAGAAAGTGACCTCATTGTGGAAGAACTCACACTTTGATGGCTTCACAAATAGACCTGCCTTGTGAAGAGCGGCAAGCGCAGTCTCCAGATCTTAAGTATGCTGTTTGGGGGTTGGGAAGTGGATGAGGATGTCATCAATATAAGCCATGGCGCATGTGTTATGCAGGTCACCCAGCATGTCATCAATCATCTGCCAGAACGTAGCAGGCACATTATTTAACCTGAAAGGCATCACATGGAATTGAAATATACTCCACCTCATCCAAATAGCAGTAAGCCATTCCTGATCTTTAGCTACCCAGATTTGGTTGAAGGCGTTCACTAGATCCATTTTTTGATAACACTCTTGACTTTTCAATAGCTTGAGCAAATGGTTGTTCCAGTGGAAGTTGTAGGGGTCATGGACTGTGACATTGTTGAGGTGACCATAATCCACACAAGGGCACAGTGTACCGTCCACCTTTTTTGCAAACACAATAGGAGAGACAGCTAAAGATGTCTCCTTAAAGAGCTAACCCTTTGAAAGATGTCATCAATCCATGCATCCAAGTCTGCAGTTTTTTTGTCATATGAGGGTAAAGTGGACAAATGATGTTAACCACTTTCACTGACATATGGAACTTAAGGTCATACTTTGAATGTGGCGGAGTTGAGTAGCTTTCTCCATATCAAAAATTCCCTTGTATGCTGCCAGTGATGAGGGAAAAAAAGAGGCAAGTCCATGGGTATAGCAAGTGTGTAAATTGTACTTTGTTCCATGCTTTACCTAAAGTTCTAAGTAGTGGGAGCTCACTACCATCTTGAGCATTTTCAAAAAGTAACATATTTGAAGTCAAGTTAATTTTTACATGTTGGCGTCTCCACCAACCCACACCAAAGATAACTGGGAATACCAAGTCAGGAATGGCTGAGAAATAATCACAGAATATATAATTGTCCACTTGAAATTGGACTGGATGACACACCTTGTAAGATGACTGCCTGGTAGAATATGTAACCAACACCTCTGAATTGACATCCAAGTCCAAATCCAACTGATGTGCTATATTCAAACTCATGTAATTTCTGGCTACCCCTGTATCTACCAAGGCCTCAAATGACACCTGGTATGCTCCTAGATGAATTTCCACAGGTAACAGGAAATTGGCTTGGTCCTACTTATAGGTGAGCGCTTTTGGTATTTCTAAACTAATGGCAGTGACCAATGGAAGGAGGGTAGAAAATGATATAAAATCAGTGTGGCTCGCTGGATCCTGAACTTCCTGATCTGTGGGAACCAGGATGGATCCAGACTTGCCAACTGGAAGGGTTTGAAACTGTTATGGTAAAACCCATGTGACACCCCAACCAAAGAGCAAAATGGAGAAGGTGAGAGTTATTGGTCACTCCATTATGTCATAGAGCATGCTTAAAAATATTTATACTGGCATGGAACTCTGGGTTCATCACCACACAAAGCCTAAGCCAGAAAGCTGTAGGCATAGCCATCCAAATTGACATGTAAAGAGGATTAAAACTGGCTATGAGGACCAGCCAGGGGGCGTTAAAATTGAAGATCATCACCCAATTTATTTTTCAATAAAGTATATAAAGCCAAAGTAATTGCTTTCTCTAAAAAATTAATAGGTTTCAAGGGATGTAAAAAAAAGTTTTGGAGTAACAGTGGTACCTGTTGGAGACCACTGCTTAAAAGCTTGCTGGGGAAAATTGAGATAAAAATGAAATTGCCATCAAGAATAAATTTGAACCAAGCTGTCAGATTGGGTTCATCTGCTTAATTTTTAACCAACAATGGTCTGGACTTCTCAACCAAATTTGCTTTGAGCTTGTTACTCAAAGTTATTTTTCTATCATGTGAATGCATTTTCTATAATGGCAACGTTTTGGACGTATGGTAGGTTTCACCTAAGACCAAGCCATATAGGGCTGACCCATTTGGTGGGGAAGGAATTAACCACCTCTGTACCTGTTTGGGATGGGTGTGGGCTGGATATAATAGTGGTGTCTTAGCAGTTTTGGGGCGTTTTGCACAATTTTTTCACCTCCTTGAAAACTCTCCAAATGTTCTCCACCAGCTCAGTGAAAGAGGCCACTGAAAGGGGCTGCAACTCTTAGAGGGTCCGCCGTTACCCATCTATCATCCACCACATAGGCTAAATCACCCTGGGAGGTGAGAGTCACAGTTGTCAGCTTCCACCCACTTTTGAGTGGAATGAAAATTTTATTTTACTCCAGATGGAGAGGTTCCTTCCTAAGACTCTTAATGATGTTCCTTTATGATGTGGAAACGCAGCTCAAAGGAACCCATACCTTGTCATGGTAAATTTATTGTCCTATCCTTTTAAAAATATTATCCAGAAGGGGCTTTATCGGCATCAGTCTTTTCCAGTGAGACTTGTTCTTTAGGATCTGTATACTGTGATGCCAAAATAGCATCCAAGAGAGAATCTTCATTGACAAGTGATACCTGGACTTGACCATATGGGGTAACTTCAGTCACTGAAAAAGAAGGAGAATCAGGGCTAACAACGTCTAAGGGAGAACCTTGGCTCACTGGAGCTTCCAGCTCCAAAGGAGTGCTTAGGGTATGGAGGTGGGGTCTTATGGAATTTAGCTTTGTATTTGGCTTTTTTAGGAGGGGTTTGGGTTTGGGCTCAGAGATTGGGGTGGGGGATATAACCACAGAAATAGATGGAGGGGCGGATCAATAGCTTTTTAAAAGGAGATCACTAGGACTTATTCTGAGTCCATCTTTACAATGAGGCTAATAGGGGTGCGCAGCTCAAGATATCAGGTAAAATATGGGCTTTCCTTTTAAAAAACTTAACCTGAAATAAAAACTTAGAAGGTCACAATGAGTTCTGGTCTGCCTGTGAGCCAGCTTCTAAGGTTTGTGATAATAAGTGAGTGACTTGTGGTCTGTGCACACAACAATGCACTTGGCCCCCTGGAGCAGATACTGCCAATGCATCAGGGACCAAGAAACTGCCACCAATTCTTTATTATAAATGGCTCAAATGCACTCCATGACACTAAACTTCTTTGAGAAATATGCTATAGGGTGTTCACAGTCCTCATGTTCTTGCAGAAGGACAGCACCAACTTCAGTACCCAAGGCATTTCGTTCCACAATAAAAGGATTGTCCCCATCAGCATAACACAAAACGAGAGCATAAGTGAATACATCTTTTTTTGACATAAAAGCATTTTGACGCTCTGGTGTCCAAATAAATAGGGTATTTGTACCATTAAGGGGGTAAAAGGGTTTGGCCAGCTCCAAATTAGCTGGTGAAAACTTTTTAAGGAAAGTAACTGAACTTAAGAAGCTCTACAGTTGATTCTGTTACTGGGGTGGTCCATGAGCATATAGCTTCCATTTTGAAATGTGCAATGGCATAATATCCTTTAAGATTAAGTTAACTAATAACTTAACTTCATCCTTATATAATTCACATTTGGAGGGTTTGGCAACCATTCCATCTTTTTGAAGTGCAGCTGCTACAGCAACTGAATCCTTCATGTGCTTCTCTTTATTGGGAGAATGAATTAAAATGTGTTCACATAGGCAATTGCAAAGGAGAATCTAAGATCCCTTAAGGGTATCACCAATTTGGTGCTGAAACAGCTGGTGCGTTTTTCAATACAAAAGGGCATACCTTTAAACTGGTAAATGCCATACCAGGTGTGAAGTGTAGCCAATCACTACTGGCTATCTTTAAACCACATCTGATGGAAAGCAGTCACCATATCAAGTTTAGGAACTTCTTTAATTTAGAGATTGCTTGGGAAATTGCTGCCTCCAAGGTTAAAGGGTTAGGGATTAGAAACCATCACATTATTTAAGCGTCTGTAATCCATATATGGTCATAAAGTACCATCTGACTTCTGGGAGAAGACTATAGGAGAGGACACAGGAGAGGTTTTCTTGACCATCCACCCCTTTGTTACCATGTCATTAATCCTCATCTTCATAGACTGGTCTTCTGAAGCTGTTTAGGGATATAAGGGACAGTTAATTATCAGATAAACTGTTAACTGGAAACTCAGATCAATTCTGAGTGATTGGGAAGCTTATTAGCTCCTTCCACGCCAAAGACTGAATTAAATGGAGTGAGGCTAAGCACCAAAGTAGGAAACTCAGGAACAATATCTGTGGAGGAGTAATCTATGATAACTGCTAGTGCACTGCATGTTGCCAGAGTGAGAAGAAGGGAGATTTTACCCAAATGATTATTGAAGAAGAATGCTAACATATTTTGCTCTAAGTTAACACTCACTGACTGGTGGTGCCACCATCTTAACCTAAAATCACTGGGTAACACAATTCTGGGATTGCTTCAAAGTGTGCCATAAATTTATATTTGTGGCCCACAAAGTGCAAGGGTTTATATAAAGAGAGTGTAAACATAGGGACTTGTGATGCCCCCAAGGCAGGCAAACCTGAATTGACTGCAAGATCCAAAGCCTGCACTACCTTAAGGTCATTGTAATTCCCAGAGGCACCAGTATCCACTAAGGCCATTACAGTTACCATCTGGTGCCTTACATGAATGTGAATGAGGAACAAGTCATATGAACAATCCACGTTATTCAACTCATAAACTGAGCAAAGGGTTATTCCATATAGGGTAACCCTGGTGAGGCTGCACACACTGCCTCCCCTGTCAGTGAATTAAGTGGGCACACCAGCAGCCTGGGCATAAGACAAAGGTGAAGAAGTAGGATTTTCAGGGTCAAATAAGAGGTGCACTTGTTAAAGATCTTTTTAAATGGGATTATCATAACTCTTCTTCTCCACCTGCTCAACAGTTGCAATGTGGGCATTAGCGAGAGCTGGGGCTGCTGGGTCTATGCCAATTACCACCTCCATCAACAGGTTATTTTAAACATCATGTAGTGAGAAAGATATTCCAGTGTGAGACTGGTCCAAATGAACCATTATAGCCCCTTCAGACCCTTGTGGGGGGATAGTGCTAAACCCAGTGTGATAATCTAGGCCCATGTTGTGAGGGGATAACTGCTTATTTTTGTACTCTATCCTACTTTGTGCATCTGCAGAGGCAACAGGTGCAATAGTCAAGATTATGGGGTTCACCCCCCCTCAGAACCATTCACCATACTATTACTTGTTTCTTCTCTGTTGTCAAGTTCCAATGCCTGGCTGTAGCCTAACATGAGCAAACTAGGGGGGTTACAAACTCAGGCTGTTTATAGTGAAGTGAGGGTGATAAGGGATTGTAAGATGTGCCACCACAGCTGATAGGGCTTGCTATATGCTTGTAACAAGAGTATAATTCAGGCAAAAGCTAATAAGCACTTGTAAGAGAAAAAGTAAATTTGGGTGGTGGCAGAGTCATTTGAAGCCAAAAGGTTTTGAACTAAAAACTTCACTATTATATCATGTGGTTGGGTTATAATGTTAGGAACTCAGCATGCAATGTAATGACCTGGCCTTTGGCATAGTTACACCAAGACTCATAGGGGCTGCCAAGGTCCACAGAACACCACTAAATTTATAGAACTTTGGGTGGGCGCGTTGAAGGAATTTTGGACATGCTCCAACCCATTGAGTTATTGCCCATATGCCATTTTATATATAAAAATTGACACTTTTAGACAGTTTAAAAATAGTAAATATAATACAGCTTAGTGTAGAGAATAAGAGAGAATAACCTGATATCCTAGTACTAGCAAAGTGCCAGATTATATGGTGGAAAGGGGAAAACAATTACTAAGCTAAATTGTGATAGAGAACATTTTCTGTTTTTGAAATTTTTAATTAATGATTTAATTTCTAATTTTGCCTTAATAGTATCACCATAAGTTTTCAAGTTATTCTCAGAATGATTCTTTAAATTTGAATGTTCAAATTTGCATCTTTGATTTTAAAAATGGGGTATCAGGCTTTATCTCATTTTGGCCCTTTTTTGACTTTTTGCACAAATTTTGTCCTCTAAGTAAGTTTTACCTTTCTAAATTAACTTCTTATTGAACTACCAGTTGGGGACAAGAAACAGGGACTGTGGTATGGGGCTTCTGAATTCTTAAAAAAATTCTCACAAAGCTGCTTAACTTATTTTAAAAAAAATTTTGTAGATTTTGATACTATGATGGGTTTGGGTCAGGGAGAAGGGTGGGAGGGGCATGTGGCAAACAGGATGGGGCAGCAGCCACCCATCTCTCATTGACAATATGCCAGGTCAGAGATTTGGGTGAGAAGCAGAGCCCTAGAGATTAAACTTTTTTCTTGGTTCTAAAGGGGTGCATGCCTATATTAGCTTAAAAGCAAAGCCAAGGGCATTAGACTAGTTCACATATTTTTTAAACCTATACTGCTGGCCATGCTTTATCCCCTCAAGCCTAACATTTTACTATACAAATAGGGGTTTACTACATAAATTTACTATCTTTCAAAGCTTTTTATCTTCTAGTTCAAAAAGATACCATAATCTTATCTTTTGAGTTCAAAATAATATTGATATATCTTTCTTTGGATAAAATCATCAATTTTAAAAGCACTTCTAAAGAAAATTATAAAGTTTTAGTTAAATAACATTTTTAGATATCATGATTAGCTAAGTGCACTAGGGTATAAAAAAGCCATACTTTTGTATATGTGAAGGATTTGTTAATGATGTTGTACAACCTTTTTGAGTAAAATTTAGTTTTTATTGTTAAAAGGATTCACAGTGTAATACATTACTCGATAGTCTCTTCATAGACTATAGAGATAAAAATAAGTCAATAAAGTTGAAGTAAATTAAATAGAGGGTTGATATGAAATCTTATGATCTAGATGAATACAATTAAAATATATACAATTGATTATTAAATTTTTTGTATGTAGAGCAGTTTATAAATTTAAAACTAGTTTACTTTTTATATTTATTCTATTTGAGGTGGGCTGACCTGGGGACAATACCACACCGATGAAGGATGAAGGGGATTCAAAAGAATGGGGAAGGAGGATAAAACCCAGAAAACCTCCATGTGTGGAGTATGATAGGCCAGGAACTCCTTGGACTGCCTTGCTATTTGCTATCTCAGTTCAGGGCATTGGTGCGCAACACCAACACAGTCAGTCATCCCCTACTCAAAGTTCCTGTACCGGAATCAAACTTGGGGAGGCAGTGGTAGAAGGTCCATATTCTACACTGGTTATCCTCCCCTTTGCTTTTTATATTTTTATATTAAAATTTACCCAAGTAAGTTTCCTTAAGCTAAATTCTTGTATTAATTTTTTACCCCACTTTAGTGGGTATCTAGAGCCTATATAAATATTTTTATCAGTTTCAAGTTTTATATCTTTTGATTTAAAAGATATATTAGTCAGTCAGTGATTAGGTTAGTAAGCAGCATTTAAATTATATAGAGAGATTTATGGATTAGATGATTAAATCTACTTCATGATACTCTATTTGTTATACAGATTGCAATAAAATCTGCCAAATAGCCCCTGAGTCATAGAGGGACAGACAGGAAAACAAAATAAGATAAACTAAATATTCATTTTTAGAACATGTATTCAAATTTAAATGAAAACTCCTTATTTTATTTTCTGTCCTCAATCATGATAAGGTGATAACCAAATTTGGTTTTAACTGGAGGATTTGTGAATATGGGAGAATCTACGGTTGATGGTGGCAGAGCAAATGCAGCATCCTGAAATGGGCCAACCATACTACCCCGATTCTGCCATCCCAAACTCCCTCCTTGCTTAGCTTTATCTAGAAGACATCAGTTAGTTTTTAGGCTATGTATTCCTTATACCTTCTGAGTAAAGCTCGGCAACCTTTTAATAATTAGCAACTCTAATGAATAAAAAAGTTACCTTGTCAAATCGCATCTTCTCGTTGACAAGTTTATCTAAAGCCTCACTTATCTAGGCTGTTATATATTGATATTAAAATTATTATAAAACCGATAACAAATTTGTATACATTTAAAAAGCTTAGTCAGTGACAAGGTTTAGGCGTTCAAATTTAAATCAACTCGTTTTAATTTATTTTTTTAAAAAACTATCCAAAACAATAAAAACAAAACTTATTTTACAAGGTAAATTGCGATGGTAAAGCGATCTTAGCAAAAAAGCTTACTTTGGAATGTTTTTCACAAAGAATGTGGCGAACCTTAACGCTCACGGCGGCCTTCAATTTAGTGGTGGTAACGCTTCGATCTTTAGCCCCTGACTTAGCCTCAGCACTGCTTTTTCCCTTGGCCATGTCAATATTATTGAAGTATTAAATTCTATTTAGGGTAGCCTGAATATTACTGAGATATTATTAATCTAAAAATAATGGTTAATATTTGGTTTTATTGATTCACTTTTAGCATTTTAACTGCAATTGGGAAGTTTAAACTAAAATATCAGGTTGCAAAATATATGCCAATTTTTTGAACTATTTTATTTGTGGCAATGACTCAGGTGAAAAGAAAGGATTCTCAAAACACCTTGTTCTAACTTAAGTAAAAATCAAACTGTGCATCTAAGGTTTAGATTTAAGATATACTGGTATGGCAATTATGTTTTAATTAAGCTTGTCTATTTAACAGTATTGCTAGCACAAGGATTTAGTTATAGAAGCTTCTCTTCTTAAAGTCTTGTTTGGCACAACTGTTAGTTTATGTAAATACAATTCTTTGTATGCTTTTACTTCTAAAAATTAAACTAGTGTTTCCATAAAGGCGCTATAATGCTAACTCAAGATCTCATTCCAAGTACAATGTAACAAAATGATATCATACCAGCCCTATATACCCTTCACTATATAAATCGCTTAGAAAATCTGGCATAAAAATATACCTACCACAAGAGAACCTAGTTAAACCCTCTATTTCCAAAAAAAACTAAAACCCCGTATGGTCCAAAAATGCATGTATTGATGAAAACCCTAAAAAATACACTAGTGAAAATTCTGACAAATACTAAAAAAGATTTCATATTAAAATCAAACCATCAAGCGGAAGGTCCAGGTTATATTTTAACCGCATTAATCTTAAAAACTTGCATTATAAAAGGAAAACTTTGACCTCGAGATTAATAACTAAATATTAAATATGGTTTAAGTTTTGAAATTAAAAATAGCACTCGATACAAAAACCAAGAATTTTGTGGTGACGAAATACAGGTATTTTGTTCGGATGATTGTAAAAGTAAATTATAATTAAAGAAAAAATATAAAGGCAAAAGTTAGCTTTTAAAATTCAAATGTAAATAAAACTTTTTAGCAAGGATTTTAATAAAAAAGCATGCTTAAGGTTAATTCAATTCTAACTCCCAAGCAAGAAACCATCTACTGCCATTTATCCCATTCTACAAAGAAAAAGTTTAGAAACAAAACATGTCTGAAAGCATTTTCTATAGTTTAAAAAGCCATTCCAAAAAATAATTAAAAATAGTAGGCCCTAGTCAACTAGATTTCAATCCTTAAACTTAGATCATGAATAGCATCACGAAAAATTTCTCAGCAAAATAAAAAAAGAAACAAAAAACAAGATAAAGCTATGATAACAACCTACGGACCCAAAGAAATATAAAAAAGCGTTAGTGAGATCAATAGTTAAATTAATAAGTAAATAAGAAAAGGAAAAGACGTTTTAACGTTTACCAATTTTCTGCTTGCAGAAAATTTTAATCAGAAATGGAAACAAAACCACAGACCTGATCAAATTAAATAAAATAATTCAAAGAGTTATCTCTTAATTCAAAAGATCAGCGGAAAATTTTTAAAAATTGATTTTACAAAAACAGTTTTATGTTTTAGTCAAAGCTATTTTGACATAAAGCCTAACACCGTGTGCATTCAGAAAAATGCTAGGATGTAGCTAAAGCTTATTAACCATAGTACTTAAATGTAAATCAATTCGCTACAAATATTGTCTGCCACTACTTAATAAAATACATTCACTTGCTCACTGACTGACATCTGAAACCTTCGAGTCTGATAGGGTCAATCTATTTGGGTGAGTGGGTGAGAGCTGGCGAATCATATCGAATCTGAAATTATCGAGCCTAATGGGTTCAATCTATTTGGGCGAGTGGGTGAAGATTGACAAATATCTGAATAATTCACCAAATTGCTCACCTGAAGCTAATCGAGTCAGATAAGTTTAATCTATTTGGGTGAGTGGGTGAGAATTGGCAAATAAGATCAAATCTGAAAATATTGAGTATGATAGGTTCAATCTATTTGGGTGAGTTGGTGAGAATTGGCGAATATTATCTAATAATTCACCAAATTGCTCACCTGAAACTCAACAAAAATCAGTATTAGAGTTTAAGTAGATTAAGTAGCTAGGATAATCAGCTCACTAGCCATGAGGGCAATAGCGGGGCTGTTAGTCCGAGTGGCTCGAGAGTAACACTGGCACAGCCTATAGGCTACAATGTGAGCTTATCATTTGATAAACTAAATACCGTAGCAAAGCATGGGTATCTGGATGTTAGGTTTATATATTTTAAAAACCTGCCTAATTTGGTTCACCTAATTAATAAAATACTTTTGGCAAGTTAAGTAGAAGTTGATTTAGTAGTTTGGGAGATATTTCACATACTCATTTATTCTAGGCAAGGGGACCATGGGACCCTTCTTGCCAACAGAAAAAGTATTCGAGGTGGGTCAACCTTGGGACAAATATACCACACCGAGAATTTTTCTAGCCAGTACAGATTTCGAACTCAAAACCTGTACTAGGGTGGAAGCAGTTTTACCTGCCAGGCTAACCACCCTTCTAAAATAAAAAAAAATTTCTGGGAAAAAAAGAACCTCCTTTAAAAAAAAGCTCTAGAAAGTATGAAATAATTGAGAAATTAAGCCTACTCAATAAAACTCTTTTTGAAGCTGGCGCCATATTTTAAACTGGATTATAGAATTTTGCTTATAAATACAATCTATATCTTATATCTGGATTAGGTTTAAATATAAACTATAAGCAACTTAGAATAAATAGTACTGAGTATATAAATTATAAATACTTATTATAAGTCAGTTAAAATATGACGCTGACTTCAAAAAAGATTTTATTGAGTAGGCTTAATTTCTTGATTATTTCATACTTTCTAGAGCTTTTTTAAAGGAGGTTCTTTTTTTCCCAGAAAATTTTTTTCCAAGAAGGTTCTTTTTTCCCAAAAAAACTTTATTCCCTCCTCTTTTTCCCTCAAAAAATTAGTCATTTTTAAAAGTGGCTCTTTTTCCTACTTTTATTAAATATTACTATCTTTATATATCCTTTTTGACCCCTTACTATTTCTCTAAAAATAAAACTCATTGTATATATTTATATATAGTATCTTATAAACAAATATACTAATAACTCATTTTATTAAATTTAGTTGATTTTATTGGGCAAATTATACTAAATTTACAGATCACCATCTACAATACCCTTTTTATTAAATTTAGATGATTTTATCAGTCAACGTATGCCAAATTTACTGATCACCATCTACAGTAATTTATTTTATTAGATTTGAATGCTTTTATTAGTCATTCTATGTAAATTTGTTGATCGCTATCTAAAATAATTCATTCCTATTAAATTTAGATGAGCTTATTGGTCAAATTATGCAAAAATGATAGCCAACTATAATAATTAAGCTCGTCCCACTATGAGCTCATACTGACTGAATTTTGAACTTACCCTCCAGCCATAGGACATATTAAAAGTGCTTCGAAGCTATCGCTTCACCGATGCTGGAATAAAGTTTATCCAGCAATAAACATACTCACACTTGAAATCTATCGCTTCCGAGACCATTTTTTTATTTACTAAATTAATGGGCAGATACTTTCCCAATATTTACAAATGTAAAATGGAGCCTAAGTTGGAGAATCCTCGATTTTTGGAGATGATGATCATCCAAATCAGTCCAGTATTTTTAGAGTTATGCGTGAACAAACATCCAAAAAAATATACATACAGGTCGAATTGAGAACCTTCTCCTTTTTCAAAGTCAGTTAAAAATTTCTAGTTTTACCTTATGGTAAAAAACCTAAGTGCATGATATATGCCTTATGGCTGAAGGTTGTTAGAAACTTTCTTAACATTTTATCTACTGTTATGATAGGATACTATCACTGTGTTTTATCATTTAACTTTTAAAAGAATAATACCTGAGATGGTTAGATTACTTTAGTAAAGATTGGATTAGCCTAACTAAAACTTTGACAGCAGGCAAGTAGCTGGTAGATTAATTCAAATTTATTTAATTTATATTAAATTAGGTAGCATTTTAGTTGTGGTGGTTTAGGAAATCATCTTATAAATAAATTTATTATAAATCATATTTATTTCAACACCTACTCCTAATTTACCAATATCAGATAAACTTGACAGATATTCTTATTTTAATATTTTATTCGAGGTGGGTCGACCTGGGGACGATACCGCACCGATTAAGGGAAATCGAATGAATGGGAAAGGAGGATAAAACCCGGAAAACCTCCATGCGCAGCGTATGATAGGCCAGGAACTCCATGGACCGCCTTTGCTATTTGCTATTTCGGTTTGGGGCATTGGTGCACAAAACCAACACAGTCAAAATCGTCCCCTACCCAAAGTCCATTACCAGGATCGAACTCGGGAGGCAGTGGTAGATATATTGGTTTATCTTAATCTCAATCAATTTAGTATTTCAATTTCAATATATATGAATATCTATCAATATCTATTTAATGTCTATGTAATGTAAGTGACATATTATCTCAAAAGCAAATTTACTAAAAGATACCAAATTTTTAGAAATAATTTATTACTTTATAAATTTTGGGAACTGGTTTAGCTAATTTCTTTATCCTTATAATATAAATAAAACTTAAAATAAGGTTTTAAAAAACAATTTATATGTTTAATTGAAATCAGTATTTTTAGTCAGAGAGTTTATAAGGTTACTTGGCTACTATACTAGGTATAGTTTTGGAAGTTTTTGTTGGTGTTATATCTTATCTTTGATTTGTTTAAATTAAAGCAATAGGAAGGTTAACACATCTTTCTGCAAAGTAAATGCACAAGCAAAGGTTACCATGAACAGAATCACCAATGTAAATTTTGAGACCTTTGCTTTTTCTCAACTCCCATCTTCAAGCTGAATATGATCTCGCTGAGTTTATTTTAAGCTGTCTTGACATCCCAGCTCTACCCAAGACCTCTGGTGTTTGACCCCCAACCTGCAGATACCCCCACACCTTTGCTCTCTGCCTTATGCCATTAACTCTCCCCAGATGCCTCTAGTATTGAAGAGCCATCCAATTCCCCCTTCCTCTATGGTTAGATAAGCAGTTCTCCACTGTCCCACCTGGTTGGTTGTGTTTTTTGTTGTTTGTTTCAATCTGCTCATTTTGGGCATTTTGATTCATCTTTAGGGTTTTATTTATTTTTGCTCTGTTGGGATTCTTGATAGTTTAAGTGAAGCCTCAACTTGAAGCTTTCAATATATTAGTTACTTTGGGCAATCTCAACTAACCTTTAATATAATTAATTTAGCACTTAATACTTTGTTGGGCTGAAGTCTCAAGAATAATATTAATTTTAAATTATTTAGCATCATTTAAATCTAATCAATGTTGCTAAATTCCCCAACTGATTAACTGAGATAGATCAATATTGAAGTGCTCCACTATTCAATGCTCCATCCTGAAATCCCCAAATCTGTTCTAAAACTACCTCCTATTGACAAAAAGTCACTCAAGTGCCAAGACAACAATCTTGCCAACATTCACTGCTGTTCCAATAATAACTTTGGTTCAGTTAAACCTAATGCCTTTGTGCTCAAATTGCTCTCCCTCACCTATCCTTTAAATCACAACCATTTAATAATTATTTATTTCCTACTAACCATTTAGGCATTCCCATTAATGATGATGAGTCAAAGCTCCCTGAACCATCTCAGATATCTCAAGATAGTCTTGAAGAGCTGTTGACAAACTGCAAATGCAAACTTCTCATTGCAATAACCCCTCTTAATGATGAGTCCCATATTTGTAGAGCAAAATCAGGCAAATTAAAAATTTAGGCTGAATCAGTGGTTGAGCCTTAAAACCTAACCTATTGTAAACCATCACCTGGAGATAGATTGGTTATTGAGGATCCTAACTGTATAGCCAATTTAAATATAAATTTATAAATTCTAACTAAATTTAAAATCAAGTTACCCAATTCAGATCTTACAACTAACCCAACTGAAAACTTTATCAATAATACCAGCCTCAGGATTGAGATAAAAACCAAACTACCTGATTCAAAGGCTAAGAAGTATATTACTAGTTAAATTAATACAGTTTTGAATTAAAGTGGCTTGGCCATCAGTCTGATTAACCTTAAAGTTTATATTGGGTGGCTTGGTTTTAAATTTAGTTAGAATTTTAAAAATTATATTTAAATCAGCTAGACAGTTAGGATCCTTAATATAATCTATCTCCTGGTGATAGTTCATCATAGATTAAGTCTCAAGGCTCAACCACTGATTCAGCCTAAATTTTTAATTTGCCTGATTTTGCTCTACAAATATGGGACTCATCATTAAGAGGGGTTATTGCAATGAGAAGTTTGCATTTGCAGTTTGTCAACAGCTCTTCAAGACTATCTTGAGATATCTGAGATGGTTCAGGGAGCTTTGACTCATCATCATTAATGGGAATGCCTAAATGGTTAGTAGGAAATAAATAATTATTAAATGGTTGTGATTTAAAGGATAGGTGAGGGAGAGCAATTTGAGCACAAAGGCATTAGGTTTAACTGAACCAAAGTTATCATTGGAACAGAAGTGAATGTTGGCAAGATTGTTGTCTTGGCACTTGAGTGACTTTTTGTCAATAGGAGGTAGTTTTAGGTTAGATTTGGGGATTTCAGGCTGGAGCATTGAATAGTGGAGCATTTTGATATTGATTTATCCCAGTTAATCAGTTGGGGAATTTAGCAACATTAATTGGATTTGACCAATGATAAATATTTTAAAATTTATATAATTCTCAAGCCTTTGGCCCAACAAAGCATTGAGCACAAAATAAACATAGTAAATTTTAGTTGAGATTGCCCAAAGTAGATAATAAATTGGAAGCCCCAAGTCAAGGCTTCACTTAAACTTTCAAAAATCCCAACACACTCCTTGAGCCTTTTAGTATTGTCCATCCCCTGGTCAGCTTGCTTCAAATAAATTAGTTTTATATTTATTTTTTACTCAAGAGATACTCTGTCTATATTTTTAAAGTTAAACATAAAAAGCTGTAAAGCATATTTAAAATATTTTTTGTTATTATACAAGCAGGCAGGTTGATAATTTTAAACTTTAAATTTTGCTCATATTAAAAGATAATTAAGCTAAGTTGACCCCAAAACATATACTAATCAGGACTAATGTGCAATCATGTACTGCTAGATAGTTGCAACTTATAAACCTCAAAAATTTTTTGCACCTTATCTATTACCATTTTAATAAAATATAGAATATGTTTATTGCACAGAAATATACTCTATATTAGATGCTTGTTTATATATAAAAACTAAAATAAACATCTTGAATCAATAGTATTAATTTATTTTTGTGTGGTTAACAGTTATCTATCTATTTATAATAAAAGATATAAACTAAACCCAAACATTTTGAAACTATAAATTTAAAGGGTTTTAGACAAGTGATTAGTAGTTTCAATCTATAGCAGGGTGTTTGATAGTTACCTATCTATTTTATATATATTATATATACTATAAAATATAAAATCTACAACAAACACTTCTACTTTGAATTGATGGATTAATTGGTTTTATCTGAGTTGATGGTGGTTATCTATATATATCTATTTATTATACACTTTTTAATTCACTGTCAAATCTGTCTGTCTGTATATATGTATGTATGTCTGTCTGTATGTATATATGTCTATCAGTCTGTATGTCCATCTGTCTGTAATCAAATCTTGCAATTGATTATTAACACTTTCTAGACTAGCTAGAGGTTTTTAAATATGGCACACTTATGTATCTCCAATGACAATACAATAATACATTGAAAAAAATTAAATTTCATGTTTAAAATAAAAAAAGTTTTATATGTAATAAGTGAAAATCCTATATATTTTTTATGGTATTTGCTATATAGTTATGGCTGAGCAGTTAGATTTCAGTCGATTTGATATTTTAAATGAGTTTTTAAGTGGTTAGTGGTCATTTGGATAATTAGCAAAGTAATTTAAATCAAAACTCTGAATTAAAAGTCCAATTGATTTTAAAAATACCTCCTCTAGCATAATCTGCTCAGCTTATAGCTCTAAACTTAAACTTTATAATGAACAGTTGTTTGAATCCTGGTGTAATCACCTTTATCTATAATAAAAAATATTTGAGATGGGTCAACCTTGGGACAAATATACCACATTGAGAATTTTTTAGCCAGTACAGGTTTTGAACTCAAAACCTGCATTAGGGTGAAAGCAGTTTTACCCACCCGGCTAAGCACCCTTCTTTATATACAATAATAAAATTAAGTATGTATGTGTGCACAATGCCCAGCCAAAACTACAGCATGTAGAGTCTTGAAAATTTGAATATAGGTGGACGGGAAGGGGTTATGAACCTCAAAGCCAGATTTTTAATTTTATAATAAAATAAAAAGTTTTATATGTAAGAAGTGAAAATGATATATATTTACATGGTGTTAGGTATATTGTTAAGCTGAGCAGTTTGATGATCAGTTGATTAAAATTTTCAAGTTTACCTTTCAGGCTAGCCAAAGCTTTGAAATTTGGCACATTTATGTATCTCCTATGACATTATAATAATTTATTAGAAATATTATAAAAAGTGGAACTTTTTTGTTAAAAACAAAAAAGCTACTTGTATAATATTTAAGTTTAGAAATAAAAGCTGAGCAGATTATTCTAGAGGAGGTAATTTTAAAATTAATTTGACTTTTGATTCAAACTTTTGATTTATATTAATTTGCTAATTACCCAAATGACCACTAACCACTTATAAAAAATCATATAAATATAAAATTAACTGAATTCTAACTGCTCAGCCATAACTATGACTGACTACCATCAAAAATATATAAAGATTTCACATTATACATAATTTTTTATTTTGAACATGAAAAGTAAAATTTTTAATGAATTATTGTATTGTCATCTAAGATCAACGTCTGTGCAAAGTTTCATAAATTTTTATCAACAACAAGTGCCTGAAATAGAGCTTGTAAGGTTTGATTACAGACAGACAGACAGACATGACAGTGAGTTCAAAAAAATTGTTTAAAAAGAGGATACTCCAACTTAGGTCCATTTTACTTTTGTAAGTATTGGTCCAATATATGGCTATTAATTTAGCATGTATATTAAAATATACTTGGAAGCAATAAAGTCTAATTGTATGACTATATAGCCAGATAAACTTAATTCTGGCATTGGTGAAGTGATAGCTTCAACTCACCTTTTGCCATGATTTTGTTCTAAAGCTGGGTGGTAAGTTCACAATCCAGGCAAGTATGAGATCATAGCGTGATGAACTAAATCATTATAGACTAGCTGATTTACCCAGCGTTGCTTGGGTTAATAATTTATTTTATAACCTATTCCTGTTATGGTATGTGAAGCTCAACAATCAAATTTCATCCAGCTTTTTTAAACTAAACAATTCAATAATTTATTTTTAGCTTTTATACTAAAAATATTAAAAAAGTGGAGGCACCCAGCACTGCTAGGTTTATGAGCTCCACTGATATATCCTAAAGGCTGTGTCAGTACTATGCTTGAGCTACTTGGACTAACAGCTTTGCTGTTGCCCTTGTGGCTGGTGAGCTTGTTATCCTTAATTTACTTAATCATCCACTTAAAACTTGATTGATTTTTGTTAAGTTTCAGGTGAGTAATTTGGTAAATTATTAGCTATTTGCTATTTTCACCCACTCACCCAAATAGATTAAGCCCATCAGACTTGATAGTTTCAGATTTGATAATATTTGGTAATTCTCACCCACTTACTCAAATAGATTAAACCTATCAGACTCAAAGGTTTCAGATATCAGTCAGTCAATCAGTGAATGTGCCTTATTAAGTAGATGACTGTCATTTTTGCATAATTTGACTAATAAAATAAACTAAACTTGATAAAATAAACTATTGTAGATAGCAATCAATAATTTAGCATAGACTGATTAACAAAATCAACTAAATTTATAAAATGAATTATTGTAGATGGCAATCAGTAACTTTAGTATAATTTGACAAAAACAACTAAACATAATAAAATGAATTGTTTACTTCAATTCTAACATTTTGCATTTTTTTATTTAACTGAGGTAAGCTGACCAGGGGACAGACATCACTGAATATACATGAAATTAAGAGAATAACCAACAAATATAAAATTGGGCACCCCAGGGTACTCAAGTTATCCCTGTTGCCAGTGGGACTGCCAGGTATGGGGGGTTGGTGCACTACTCTGAGGGGGTTTCCCCCACTATGGAGCAGGTGTGAAGGAAGGGGTCTGTGTGGAGGAACCAGAGTGGGAACCATGATTATATGAGCGCTTTTTGCCTTGGTCTCATATATCCATAGAGCCAGGCTTGGAAGTGCTCTAGTAAGTGGACATGGAATTTGTTAATAATTTCATAAATGGTTGGGACTGTGCCCTTGAACGCATCTAATGCAATTGTGTGGATTGTCCACATTGCAATGGGTATTATTAGGGAATGGAGTGTGGATGGGATTGGTGACTCAATCTGGAGCGCGAAGATGCTCTTTGATATTGAGAATTCCTGTTAGTTTTGGATCTTGAGCAGGCGTGCGACTTCCTGCCATATAGCTTTGGTTGGGGGGCATGTTTATAGGTGGTGATGTAGGGATCCTTTTCCTCCACATACTGCACATGTTTTGTGGAGGGAGTTGGAATGGTATGCTGTCCTATAAGTCCTTCTCAGACAGTGCCAAGCATTTGCTCTTATCCTCAGCTGTAGGAGTGGGTGTTGAGTCATTTTCCACATTGCCTTCTGTGTGGTTAAATCATAAGGAATGTCCAACATATCTAGGTATTTTATCCTAGCTATGTTTGGGGTTGTTGCGAGCATATCTTTCTGGGGGTGGTTTTCTGGGTTTCTTAATTTGAATTGGGGGCTGGGTTATCCCCTTCCCTGTATAGTACCCATATTCTCTATGGTCCATCCCATATGGCAGATAGTTTGGAGAATATGTTTGAAATGAGGGGGGTTCCATGCGGTCCTGTTGCAGTAGGGTGCTTGGCAAGGTATGAAAGTAGTCTGGGTGGACTATGTGGGTTTGTTAATTTGAGCGCCTGTGCAAAGTTAGTCCTTGCTGCTCTGGACCAATGTTGTTGCAGGAGGTCTGGAGCAAGGATTTTATTTATCCATGAACCTAAGATGTGATTGGCATGGCTTTCAAAATCCATTAGTCCCATGCCTCCACTTGAGCGTGGGCCAAATAGTGTTTTCATCCATATAGGAGGGTGAGAGCCAGGCCACAGCCAGCCCTGGATAAGCGTGCAGATTGAGGTTATAAAGGTAGGTGAGAAGGTGATCGCGTGGGCCTGGTACCACAGTATTGGGAGGATGAGCGAGTTAGCAACTGTAACTTGTCCTGTTAATCCTGGGGATCTTCCCTTGAGGGAGGTGATACGTTTGGATACCCGTTGTAACAGGTTACTTTCCATTGTCTCATTAGCATATCCCCCTGATTCTAGCCAGATTTCAAGGTATTGGACAGGAGTGGTGGTGGGAGGTGTTGCAAAGGGTAAAATGATTGGGTTTTTTCTTCATGTGTTGGTATGAGGTTCTGATGTTGTGGCCCAATTGTTTGTGTATTTGCCTAAGAGGATGATTTCTGTCTTTCTTTGTTGAGTGATGCATTGCTCACCTTGGAGTATTCTCTCTAGAGTGCATTCCAGCTGTTGGGCATCTTCATTGTTTGCTATACCTGCTATGCAGTCATCTGAAAAGGCCAGTATCTTGACTGTTGGTTGTCCTTGTGCAGTTATCCCCATGAGATGTGAGTCAGTTACTCGGAGGAGTGGGTCAAAGCTGAAATTGTATAGCAGTGGGCTGAGGGGATCCCCTTGTTTGAGCCCTCTATGTGGTTTAATCTTGTTTGTTAGAAATCCAGGGCCGCATACAGACATGGTTGCAGATTCTGTTAAGAGCATCACCCATTTTATGAATCTTGGTGGGAGTTTAAAGGCATGTAAACATTCTTTCAGGTATGGCCAGCTAACACGGTCATACGCCTTTTCCTGATCCAAGAAGACCAGGGCACCAGTTGCTTTGGATTGGCAAATATTTGCAACAGGGTGAATGTTGTTCCAGATTGAACGCCCTGGTATAAACCCAAACTGGTTGGGTGATAGGACGTTAGAAGCAATTGCACCTAATCTGGCTGCTAAAATTTTTGTTAGAATTTTTGTGTCAGTGTTGGAGAGTGCAATTGGGTGCCAGTTGGCCAGGTCCAACTTGTCACCCTTTTTATACAAGGTTATAATGTAGGTTTCATGACCTTCTGGTAATAGGCGTGTTTCCAACAAGCTCTGGTTCATAGACGCCAATAGAGGGGGGCAATTTGTTGAAAATATTTTTTGTAAAATTTGTAGGGTATCCATCAGGCCCTGGGCATTTCCTATGTGATGCACCACAAATTGTATTCCAAAGCTCCTCCCATATAATAAGGGATAGTATATTGTGATTTGGTGGTGTACTTTGTATCTAGGCAGTTTGAATAAATTCTTTAATTTTTTGTGAATCTGTTGGCATTTTGTGATATAATTTGGTGTAATAACGGTGTACTTCCGCCTTGACCTCCTCAGGGTCAGTTGTCACGGTGCCATTGGTCTTTCAGACCTGTGTGCATGTGGGCTGGTTTCTGCAGGAGTGGAGTTGGTGGAAAAAGTATGTTGAACAGGTTTCACCTTCCTTTATGAACTTACCTTTGTTTGATACTTTAATCCTGTGTTGGTGTTCAAAGATGAGATTGTTAAGTTGGGCAGAAATTTCTGCCCATTTGCGTCCCCAGTTAGGGCTATAGCCAGATCTTGGAGTATTTATTTCCAGGTGGTCTAGTTCCACCAAGGTACGCTTGATTGTGGCCATGTCCGCGGTGTACTTGCGTGATGCAATATGTCAGGTTTTGTTGATTAAATCCTTTTTGAAATTTCCCATGTTCTGATGGGATCCAAAGTGAATGGGGCTGTGAATTCTGGGTTTGTAGCCTTGTTTTTGACCCAGTTGGATATCTGGGGCAATTTTATATTTTCTGGTGAAGCTTTCTCCAAGGTGACACCTGTGTGTGGGATTGGGTTGGCACTAACTGCACCATAACTAATTGGTGGTCATAAAAATTGATCTTTTTGTTATAAATTTGGAGATCCTTGAGTGGTGGAATTTCAGGATGAGGATGTGGTCAATGCGACTCATTGATATGAGTGCTCACTCACATATGTTGGGCCTCATCATGTGGGGAAGAGTGGTGAACTGGGGGGAAGAGCATCCTGTAAGCCAAGAGATGCCTTCATTGTACAATATTCAATGTGTCCAGGTGGGTATCCCCTGGGATTAGGCCATCAATCTGTATTGGGGTTATCCCAGGCAGTTGAAATCGCCTAACATGATGATATCTGGTGGGAGGGTGAGATTAGAAATGTTTTCAAAGAATTGTTTTCTCTCAGTTGCAGTGCACGGTGCATAGATACATGCTATCAAAATTATTTCCTCTTGGCATGTGATTGTTGCTATCAGGACTTGACCGTGTAAGTGTGATGATGAGTTTGTAATTTTAAATTTTTTGTTGTTTTGGATGATCACCCCACAGTAAGACGTCCATACTGATTGTGATGGTGCAACCCTGGTTGACCAGAATTCTTCTTCCCCTTGTAGACAGTGGGTTTCTTGGATGGCCAAGATGTCTACAAGAGGTTTTCACAGGAATTTCAGCTTTTGGCTTGGGATGCATGAGCCCTGGCTCCTGCAATGTTTATCATCCCTATTGACACTGAGGTGCCCGTGGCGCCTCAGGAGCAGTTGGGAGGGCCCTCTGGCCCTATCCAACCACAGCTCATTTTGGCCATGCTCCGCATCTGTACTCCAACTCTTTCACTGCCATTGTTGGTTCCCTTGATCTGACCCAATGATTCAAGGGAATTGCAGTTTTTTACATTTGCATCAACTTTTCCCGCACAGGTCTCATGTTGATTTGATGCGGATTGTTGATTTTTTGTATTTTTGAGGTTCAACTTTGTTGAATTGTGCACCACATTTTCACCCAAATTGCGGTTGCATTGTTCCTCAGTATGTGCATGACTGATGTCGCTTTGTGACTCAGTCTGGTTACTGTGAAAATTTTTGACCTGGGCATATTGTTCTGCTTGGTTGGTTCAGTGAATATCTGAAATATCCTCCCAAATTTGTCTGGGGTTAATGGCGGACTCCGCATGTGCCACCGCTTCAGCCACTACTCGCTTGTGGGCTTTTTGTGCCACTTTACGTTGTTTACTTGTAACTGGGTCCATGATGGAGTATAGTCCATCTTCACCCCAGCGGAATGGGTGGTGACCATCAGTCATTTTGGCAAAGTTTTCATTATCTTCATCCATTGCTTCCTCACAAAATCATTTTCCATTAAGCCCTCTTTCACAGGGCATGCATGTTCCTTGTGGCCCAGTGAGCCACAGTGGTTGCACATGGGCAGTGTACATTCCGGTGTAACTCTGAATGCAGCCAACTGGCCCCCATCTGCAAAGTGAAATTCTGCTGTGTGGGGAATTCTGGATAAGTCCTCTTCCACTTCTGGGAAGGGGTTAATTACAGCAATAGCTTTGCCCATGCACAGGTTGGGCATCAAGTGAAATTGCTGTAATTCAAGTTGTTGAATTTCTCCATAGGCCACGAGACCTTTGCGGAGCTCCTCCTCAATTACCTTATGAGGAAGGTTGGTGGGGAGCGAGTCAAAAGAGATGAACAAAGTTTTCACTTTGTTCCATCTGGTGCGCACAGTGTGCACATTTTTTTTGCCCTCAGGGAGGGCAATTTCCACACAGATTTTTGCTGCGGCATCAGATTCATCAGCTGTTTTGAAACCAATATCAATCCAGTTGTGGCCCATGTTGTTGGTGGCTACATACACCGCGTGAGGGAAAAGTGAGGGCTGTGCCTCACATGTTTTCTCCCACAGGGTCAGTAACTCATCCCCAAGTAAGAGTCTGATCCCATGCTTCACCCTTGACAAAGGTTGGTTGAATTGAATGTACATATATTGCACATGCTTTACAGTAAATACCTTAAACCCAGATGGTGTCTGAGTTTGCAATTTTTTTACAGATTGGGTTCCTGGTCCCCCTCCAGGGCGTTTCTTGCCCTTAGTTGCACCATTAAGCACACTGCTTGCCGCGACACTTGCCCATGTTGTATTATTTTTGTTAATAAAGTCACCCATCTTTCCTGTGTGTGATTATCCAAATTTGCTGTTCAAATCAAATTGTGGTAACTAAAGTGGTTGTTATGAGAAAGAAAAGCATTAACACTTTGCATTTTGATTTTAACATTTTGCAAAATGATTTCAATATTTTGCATTTCAGTTTCAACATTTCATATTACAATTTCATTTTATGCTTCAATTTTAATATTTCATATTTCAATTTAATATTATACTTCAACTTAAACTTCAACACTTTATACTTTGACTTCAATATTTTATATTTGAAATTTAATATTTTATACTTAAATGTCAATATTTTTAGTTTTAGTGATCACATCATATCTAGTTCTAGCTACAGAGTCAGTGATTTCCTCAGCATCAATGTTTTATTTTGGTAGATAATTATTTGACATAAGGGATATACAAATATTTAAATATAAAAAAGTGGTTAATAATATGCTTGCACTATTTCAGCAGAATTGTAAATAAAACTATTACTAAAAATTGTGTTAAGATTAAAATATAAAATGTTTTTTTGATTTGTAGAATATTAAAATTTCAATGCAAAATGTTGAAATTGGAATGCAGAATGTTGAAATCAAAATGCAAAATATTGAAAACAAAATGTAAAAAGTATATATAAAAGACACTATTAATCAAGGTTTCTCTTATACTACAGAAGCAAAAAATTTGTAATTTGCATGGAGGTTCTATTCAAAATTTGTAATTCTGCTAAGAAACCATTATTTTTAAGACTTTTTCTTTATTTCTAATATGAGAAAAGGCAGTTCAAAATTTACCTTAATAGGTAATTATTATTTTATTTAACCAAAGTAAGCTGACCAGGGGATGGACATTACCAAAACTCAAAACCTAAAATAAAACCTCAAAAATAAAATGAATGAACCACCCAAAATGAGCATATGACACACATACTGCAAACTCAACCTACCAGGTGGGACAGTGGGAACTGCTTATCCCATCATGGCGGAAGAGGAGGGGGATCAGGGGATCATCCTCAGCCTCTACTTCATCCCAAAGCAGGGCATGGGCTATTGTGGAGAGCAGGAGCATTGGGGTGTCAGTGGGATGTGGAGATATATTTTCAATGATTGGGGTGGTAGGAATATGGCTGTTATATATAAGAGTTCTGACATAATTTGCCAAAGCTAGTTCAGCTTTCATGTGTGCATCAGGCAGTTTTTTGAATGTGGCAAAATTGGTGTGGTTAATCTTTGATTTGGGATTCAAAAATACCTCTGCCACGTTCTTGATGGCGTCATTGGCTTCTTTGTGGGCTTCAATCAACATATTTTTTGCACCTTATTTGGCTTTGGAGGGAATATTGGGAGGAGGGATTCCTCCTGTAAGCATCACCACTGATTTGGTGGCAGCTTTGCAGAGATGGTGACAATCTGGCTTAGTCATTGCTTCAACAGCCAGCTGGTGGTCATCATGGAATGTTTTGGCATTTTACTGGGGGCATATAAGTGAGGGGGTAGTTCATCATCTTGGTCAATATACACAAACTGCTCAATTTGTATATTGCGGTCCTCAATTATATTCCCAGACTCATCAATTTCAGCCAACAAATACCAAGGATTTTGGTGACTTGAATTGAAGAGCCAGCATATTCCTGAAATTTGATTGGTTCATTGGAAGTGCATGGGGTTGAACTGGGGTCCAATCTTGTGCTTGATTGGATGGAGCATTTGTGGCATTGGGGCAAGTAGGAGGTTGATTTGTGGCTGTTGGCACAGCTGCAGAAACAGGCTTTGGGGGAGGGGGAGGTAGAATTGTACCCTATATCAAAGCTGGCATGGGGTGGGTGGCGGATTGGAGGCTGGTGGATGAGAAATCAGTGCCATCAGAAGCAGCTAAGGATGGGCACTTGTGTTTTGAGTGGTCCAACTTGAAACAGGATAAACAGATTTTCCGTACACCCCTGATGCAGGCCCAGAACAGATGGTCAGGGGCAGAGAGGATAACGTCATGAGGGGGAATCAACAGGGTAATTTTATTTGAGTTGGGGCTGATTGTGGCATATACCCAAGGCCCAGCAAGGCGTGTGGCCCCATTTGGAACCACAAATTGCAAGATGGGTGTCATGGAAATGGCAGAAGAAGTTTAGACCAGCCTGCCAGTCGGGATGTGTAAGCATCCAGAAAGCAAGCCAGAATGCCAGAGGCATTGCTGACCATAAGACTTGATATGGAGCGGGAAACAGGATACCACAAAATGGTGGCAAAACGTCAGGGTTAGGAGTATCCCAACAGCAAACCACACTGAATAGATTTTGGACCCAGGGGTTCTGGTAACAGGGGTGGAAACTACTGGGATAGTTTCTGCGAGATTCTTGGTTGTTAAGACCATTTCGTTGGGGGTAAAAGAGAGGTGAATTTCTCTTGTAGTTGGCGAACATAGGGCCATAAAATCCCTGTATATTGCTGCCAAAAGGTCATGAGAACCAGGTTGTAGAGCCAAAAATTTTGGACTTGTTGAGCCCAATTGGCGATAGAGGGAATCATGGTAACCAAGAGGATTGGTAAGGCCCACCCAGAGTGCGGAGCGGTGGACCACCAGGTAAACACCATATGGAATCTGGTTGAAAGGAAGGAGATAAAAATTTGGGGTTTTTTAATAAAATTTTTATTTGGGAAATAAAGTAAGAAAAATTGACCAACAATCTTCTCAGTGCCTTGCAACTGATTAAATAGTAAACAATTGGTAAAAACGTGGTCAGGATCCACAAATTTGGCCTAACCAGCAAATTAGATGGTAGAGGGGAGGTTTATTCTTTGGGAACCATCATTGCAAAATTTGGTGGCAGGTCAAGTCTCTGTCAGTTTGACCTCAAATGTCTGGACCAGGGGTCAATTATGTTTCCAATGGTTAGCATGATGGCATTTGGCCCAACGAGCAACAGGATTCCCCCAAGGCCATCCAATATAGGGATGGGACTATTTGGTTGGGAACGGGTTCAGGACAGCCAACCTGCTCACACTCGGTCAATTAACCATTCATTCAGTTGATAGAGGCCCATCAGGCGCAACGCCTGAATTACTATTGGAGGAACTCAAACTCTCATTGATGGCGCCCAAAATTTGTTCTGCTGATTTTGGGGTCAAATTAGAACTGTTGGGTGATCCAGCTGATGTTTCATTCTTCATGCTTTTACAGCCATTTAAATTTCAGCCATCAGCCCAATTGCCACCCAAATTAGATCTGACTGATTTTAGTTTGATAATCTTGGCACAGATTTCACTGATTCCCCACAACAGTTCTGCTGAGGTGAGTGAGGAAATTGGGGGTGGGATCCAAAGTGGACGAGCTGTCACCCATCGCTTATCAACTATGTGGGCAAGATTGCCCTAGGTGATGAGGGGTACCGCCATCCTCTTTGGTGTTTTCTTACTTGGGAATGGAAAGATAGCTCGATTGAGAGCCAAAGGACACTCCCAAGACTTTCAATGGGGTTGGAGCCATAGGCTTACAAACCTTCAATCAGCTCCTGGTGGAGCACTTCAGGGAGAAGGTGAGTGGCAAACCATCAAACTGAACCACCAAAGTGGTATCCATTGGGAGCTGGGTCTGAATTTTGGAGAGAGGTGTACCCTAGAAAACCAGGGGCACAGTTGCCACAGTGGCAGAATAAACTTTACATGTGAAGCTGAGATTGAAATACCTTTATAGGGGTGGAAGTCAATGAAACTGGAAAAGCATCACTGCCTGAGACATTTTGATAATGGATTGGAATGGTAGGGAAAAAGTTTCCCATAGTTGACCCTAAGGCTGAAATGCATGTTGCTTCTGGGAGCACCAGGAGGCAATGGGGCACCACTTGGGTTTGAGCAAGGTGAGCGTTGAGATCCTTGGGAGGAATGAATTGTCTGAGGGGTTTGGTATGACTGGAAAACCAGTATGAGCGAATTTTTCTGTCAGATGGAAAAGGTGGAGGGAGTTTTACTGCCGCCCCACATTAGGGCAGCCAGTGGGAAATCCAAGGACATCAGAGCAAAACAATGGCAGGCAATTGAGATTACTTCGTTATCCATATAATTTTCTCAGAAAGTTAAACTGAGTGAAAAGAGAATAAAATAATTATATAAAATGGTTCAAATTTAAGAAATTTTTAAAAAAATTGTTCTAAGAAATCCAATAAACCTACATTTATAAAATCTGGTATTTATGTACAACTTGGGTGTGTTAAAATATCAAGTATGTGAAGAATTTTTTTAAAGACTGATTATACAACCAAAATAGCAAATTATATCTATAATATATATAAAATATAATACTAAAGTTTTTTTTAAACCACAAAAGCTATAAATTTTCAAAATAACAAGGATGTTCTTCCCTAAATTTTAGTTCATTTAATAAATCATTCATTTCTAGGACTTTTTAATATATAAAAAACTATTTAAAAATTTACTTTAATAAATTTCTAATATAAAACAATTTAAATTTAAATAAATGTATATATAAAATTATTTTACAAAACCAAAAAAATCTAAGTTTATAAATTTTCTAAGAAGATGCAGGTTGATTACAGGATATGGAGTAGATAAAGGAACCTATAATTAATTTCTAACTACAGAAATATTAAAAAACTATAAAATTTTATTTATATAAGGAATTTTGTCATATAACATAAACAACATAAGTATGTTTTTAAACTTTGGAATGGAGACTTTTTAATTTATCATTACCTACTAAGAAATTATTTGTAAAAATTACCTATTTTTTATAAATAATATTGATTTTTGTTAAGTAATAAATATCTATTATTATATGATTTTTTAATTTGTAAATTAAATTAAAAAATTATTACTCCCAAACTAAAAACCTACTACACAAATTTGGTATATATATGTGTCATAGAAACAGTTCTCTAGACGGTTGCCAAGGTTCAAAGGTGGTCTCAAAGCTAAAAATTAGCGGAGAGGTCAAAAAATGTAAAGATATACTGAATACAGACTACTTACTAAATTAAAATGCATTGATATTTATAGGGTGCATAGGGACATGGTGCCTCAAGGATCTTTATTGCCCCCTCCAATCAGGATATTTCATGGCCTTCCAGATTAACTGCCTGGGTGGCACCCTCTTTGTACTTCATTGACCCTGTGACTGGAGCAATGGAGGCCACACCTCTTGTAATTCAGGAAGTGAGGATGAGATTCTTAAAGTCGCCTCCATCAATTCTCAAATGTGTGAAGACTCCTGATTGAATTTGGGTTTGGTGCCATTGAGATAAAGCTTTGTTTGAGCGGGCTTGAGAGTCAATTAATTGCAGCTCAATTTGGAAGTAGGGATTTTGATTCACTTTTCATCTCAAATCCCAATAACGCCCATCTCAAGATCCTGTCAGAGGGGGTATAGGGCTGAAGGACCTGTCCATGAACCCTATTACCCATAGTCCTCTGGT
Organism: Massospora cicadina; assembly: GCA_022478985.1. Classification (NCBI taxonomy): domain Eukaryota; kingdom Fungi; phylum Entomophthoromycota; class Entomophthoromycetes; order Entomophthorales; family Entomophthoraceae; genus Massospora; species Massospora cicadina. The sequence continues at coordinate 140,974 of JAKSZP010005347.1, forward strand.
TGACATCAGCAATAAAATACTCTGACTTCACCTTATGAATAACCTTATAAGGTCTGGACCAAAGAATGTCAAGCTTATTCTGTTAATTCCATGTCAATGGTATTAGAAGAAAACAAGGTCACCTAATTAAGAAGTTGGTGTCATGGTTACATAACATGATTGAGGGGACAGACTGTAAGGACAAGGCTGGACGTCATGAGGCCAAAAGGCCAGGTTCAAGGCCTTTCTGACTTGAAACATACCCTGGATCAATGCTGGATACAGACAAGATATGCCCATGATAGTCCAGGGGATATGATTGATGCTCAGCCTGGCATTACATCTTGAGCATTAAAAACACACCAGCTACATTCTTAACTTGGATGGTTCACAATAATTATTGAGGAACAGGGATATGGAACCCATTTCATTTATTATGTTGCAAAGTCAGGAAGAGTCAATTTATAATCAATAACTTGAGTTCAGATCATCTTGAGTTACAGGACTTTGGCTAATGGTAGCATGCACCTATTTTTTCTTTGACTTAGCACCACTTCTGTCAAGCAACAACTCTCCCCACAGTGTTTAATTATGTTTCTTAAATATCAACTTTCCTCATTGATCATCTTGTTTATTGAAGAACTCATTTGTTTTAGTATTTTTATGTGCACATGTTTATCTTGGTTTTCTGAACTCTACCAGGTCCAATTTAGTCAATTGTGTGCCCTCCTTTCTTGGGGCTTTCTGTGCACCATCTTTTTGGGTTGTGCTTTGTTGATCCTTTATTCAGTGGTGGGTTCCATAGAAGGGGTGGGCCCCTGCCCCCACCTCTACTAGAACTGGAGCATTACAGACGCACTCCTGACATTAAATGACCAACCATATTTCTTGGTCTCACCAAAATCTTATTTTGAGTGGAAGGTCTTTGTATTAGTACTTATGTGCTTTGGCTGTGCACTGTGGTTGAGATGCTCTTGTCCACAGTGATCTCATCCTTGTTGGTGGTGTGCTAGCTAGGTCTGTCTCTTTTTTTGCACGCAGTGTTAATTCCACCTTTTGGAAAGTACATGGTGAGAATGGACCATTTGAAGCCCAGTTGCTAAGATTTTCAAATTTTCCACCACTTCTTCTAGTTATAATACAAGACCAGACCTGACTTCCTCCTCCAGTAAAAAGCTGTATCAGCTTCTACCCATGGCACCTGCCTGGGTGTTTTACATTTATAAAACTGTTTTGTGGGTGTTTAAGAGTATATAGAGTTTAAAGTGACTCTTTGGGGAAGGATACCCCTGTGCTGCCACTTCCAAGCTTTACCAGGGCTTAGCTGTGCACTGTGGTGTTATGCGTTTTGCGTTCTCTTATTTATTTTTAATTTCCCTGTGTCTCTGGCTTACCTATGTCCATCATTTCCTAATTGTTATTTTTCTGTGCCACTTTGGAAACCCCAGAAATGGACACACAAGAGAGTTAAGATTCCCACGCTAGCTTTGATAATCTAATTAACACTTTTTGGAAAAGTTTCTCCACTCCAACCTTGAAGGGGCCAGGTAATTTGGCCATCATGGTTTCACCCAGGGTAGCCTCTATAAATAAAGGCTCCAAAAACTCATGCTTGCCTCTGAAAATGGGGATTTTATCCTTCTAATCCCTAGTTTTTGGTAGAAAATGAAGGTGAGCAGGGGTCCAGCCCAAATCTAAATTAAATGTCTCAGTTGATTCTGCTGCTATGGTGTCACCAAAGGAAGACCCTATAGATATGGCACCCACGCTTATTGATTTCTCCTTGAATGGTGCAGAGCCCCCACCAATTCCCTCCTGTTTTGGCAGAATTGGAGGGTCTGGGCAAGTCTAGCCCCAAAATTGATTGTAATGATTTAATTAAAATGAACTTTTCTCCACATCACATTTGAAAAGTGCAAGCGGGGTCATTTACAAAGGGCCTGGGGGTGATGGCCTTGGATAACAATTTACAACTGGCCTCCAAATCTGACATTTGGTCATTAATAACTAAAAGGCATTTTATAACGTAAATTCATTAAGTATAAAAGCCAAATACCATCTCTTGAAATTCTTGCATGGAACCCATTTCTGGATACAAGATTACCCCAGAAAACCCACGCTTGACCCCTACCATGATTTGCAGAACACAGGGGGTGGAAAAGGAATTGCTTTTAAGATACATAAATGTTTATGCAATTGCTGAAGGTATGATAGGATATGTGACCTTATTAGTAAAAGTGGCCAACTATCCCTCTTTATTCTATGAGCAAAAACTTATCCTGGAGGCAGGCTTATGCCTGATAAATAATTTTCAGGTGGAGTGTTGGCGTTGTATGCTATGAACAAATACCATTATGGATATTTTTTTGCTAACTGCTACTCTTTCATCCCCTTTAGGGAAAATCAACACAACAATTTTGGTGGATACTGGAACTTTTGAGAATTTTATTGACCAAGGCCTAGCTGACTATATTGAGTTGAGTTACTTGCTTAGTGGTATGGTTAGGGGGGTCTTCCCAAGGTATTCCCACGCTGAAAGTTCTAGGGTTAGTGGATTATCAAGTTGGTAAATATCATTTGGCTGACCACTTCCAAGCAATCAAAAACCTCTTATACCCCATCATTTTTGGAGTATAATGGTGGCGAAAGTTTGAAGTCAAAACCTAATTGAAAAACAATACCATATCATTACCTTTGAATAATGGCCATGAATTAGTTATCCCCATTTCTGAAGCACAATTCAGGGCAAAATGCCCCAATGGCATAAGGTCAGAACACTCAGTCAAGCTCCGCTGCTGAAGCCCTCTTTAAAGTTACCTTTACCTTCCTGTTTGGAGGGTCTGAAATCTTCATTGATGCAGCTTCACCCAATGTACTACCAGCTCATTCATAGTTTGATTGCAAGTTCAAGCTCACCAGTGATCTGGTGCATATTTCTCTCAATTTACCCCTTGTCTGTATGTGAGGAAGCAGTGTTAGATGTGTGGGTCAAAGAGCAGCTAGCTAAAGAAGAAAATTTCAGAATACCTCTCCAGTATGCTCCCCACTTCTCTTTGTGGAGAAAGCTAATGGTACCTTACGCCCATGCATAGATTATATAAACTCAACAATGTCACAGTACCAGACTTGCATCCAATCCCACTGGACTCACAGATTGCATTCTATGTGGAGAAGGTGAGAGTCTTCTACAAGTTGGATAGTTTAAACGCATTTAATCAGATCCATGTCAAGAAGGGCCAGGAGTGGCTGACCACATTCCGCACCAGAAAATAAATTTCCAAATTTTAGTTATGCCCTTTAAACTTAAAAATTACCTTGCTATATTTCACCGCAATATTGATGCAGCTTTGGGGGACCTGCTGGGGGTATGCGCGGTAGCCTACATGGATGATATTTTTAGTATTTTCCCCTGATCAGGAGTCCTATGCAATACACCTGCAGCAAGTGGTGGAGAGTTTAAGGGCAGATAACCTTATGCTAAAAATCAGTAAATGTGAGATCTTTAAGTTCCAGGTCACCTTCCTGAGTAATGTCATGTTTGACCAAGGCCAAATGATAACTCCAGACAAAGAAAAGGTGGTTCTTGAGTGGCCTACCCCAACTTTGGTCAAAGAATTGAGGAGCTTTTTGGGGACATGGTGTAAAAATTTATAGGGTTTCTGATTATTTTTGGCCAATAACCCCTATAAATCGATTAATTGCACAGGTTCAGGTTTTGTGCAATTCTCCTCATTGTATAGAAGTTGATATGATTGTTTAATAATAGTATGGTGACTATTCTACATAGTTGAATGAAAGTATTAGATCTTGGCCCAACGCTCGGCCAGTATTTCCTCTTGATAAAATTAGATTACTTGAAATAAGAATTCATTCCCTTGTACTGCCTAACGTGATCTACTCTTAGATTCCAGTTTACGGTTTCTCTGGTTTGACACACAGTCAGCAGCAATCCCCAATTTGATTCAGCTTCTTCTCTGGATCTCCACTCAGATCCTTACTCTTTATCTTAAAGAGACTTCAATTATCACACACAGCAATACTATTCCTGGGAAAGAATAGAACAAATGGATACTGATAAAGTTTACTAAACTAAGACTCTAGTAAAAGTGATAGTCTGCCAAGTTATTATCTAGTAAATTCTAAATTCTTTATTAGTGAATTCTAGAGCATTTATAGTGGAAATTTGGTGCCCAACCCTCAGTTGACACCTCCTCAATGAAATGGCAGCCATTGCCATTGAATCACCCATCCTATCTCAGCAGCAATGGTCTTCCCCATCCTGGCTAGGTTTCATCATTGGACATCCTCATGACCTAAAATGGAAAGAGTCAGAAAACGTGTCCCTAACGTTATCCTCTTAATCCAAGTGAACCAACCATATTTGGTAAGTGACCTGCTTAGATAATGGGACTTGTTACTCATTAAGGCAGGTCACAAACCAACTGATCAATTTGCTAGTTGCAGGCAGCATCACTCGCCTCACAACTTACTCCTTAAATTTCTGATTGGTTGGTAATGAAACCTGACTGATACCAATTGATACATGTGATAGTTAATCAACTATCAGATGCCCCTAATTTGTCAGCAACTCTACCCAACGAGATTTTAAACATTTGATCTGAAACAATCCTCAATGGATCTGACCAGGTGAATTTCTAAAATCTCATGAACATAGTTACCCTGAAATCAGGGTCAACCAATTTCCAATTTACCTCGCATTAGGGAATTATCCCCTAGCAATTCCTGGTAATCTAGCCAGCTGGAATATGGGCAAAAATCTAATACATCCTCCCCTCTTGCCTAGATTTCCAGTGAGAAAAGGACCAAGGCAGGAGAACACCGCTTTGAAAACTCAACTGAATACTTCATCTGCTCAAGCGGAGTATGATTATCAGTACTCAATGCTGCTTGAGACAACCTTTGGCATATGGGTCTCTTCCTCTTCCTCCTTGCTACCACCTACTCAGAGCGCAGTCCTTACAATCTTCTTTTGTGCCATACTGTTCAATTTACTCATGACAATATTGATCCTGGGATCCAGGTTTTTCCCCCATCAGGGCATATGACCCACTGTCATATTTAGGATTCTTGGTCCGGCGTCCTCAATTTCATGATTTTCTCCTCATCCTCAACAGGAAAGCCTTGCCATCAATGTTTGTTTTGTAGCCAAATTAAGAATACTCATTTATGTTCACCCTTGTTATTTTTCTCATAACCTCTTGGCTCATATCATTCTCAATTCTTCTATATAGAGCTTATCCCAATAATTCTGAGATTAATTTCTCCAAAACTGGAGCTAAAATGATTCCAGAGTGCATAATGTCAACTATCATATAAGTCTAACATCCACCCTCTCGTCCAGCTCATATGTCAAATTCTGAGTTGCAGTACCAACAGCTGCTCAACAGTTTGTCTGATCAAGATCTTCAACTCTTTCAGCGGATGAGTTGGTCTGCATGATGGAACCTCTTCTATGGTCCTTCCAGGAATTATACTCCTAGTCAAGTACAAGTGGATATTCCTTCCATGGAATTACAGGAAAATGGTAACCAACCCCACTGAAACCAGGTTAGCAATCATCTCACATGACTCATGGCTGATCCTTCCTATGTCATTGATTCCAGAGTTAGATTTCAAGACTCTTCTGGATTCAGCTCCTTTCACAGATGCACCTAACATCATCGTTGATCCTCCTGAAATAATGCCCTTCACTCTTGATCATTCTTTCCTCACCAGGTCAGACTTGCTTTCAGAGTTCCTCTCCCAACTCAGTCAATATTACAAGCCAGATGTCTTGGCCACCAAACTCACCATCAGCAACAGCGTACATTTTGAACTCCCCTACACAGAATTATGGGCCCAAGTCACTGAGGCTTTATCTATGGCTCTGAATTCTTCTGACCTTGAGAACATCCTAGATCAGGATATCGCAGCTTATGCTCTTTGCTTTGCCAGCCAAGATCTTCAAAGTTGGGCCACAAAGCTTCCAGCCTCTCCTAGTTTCCATCGCTCTTTCTGCTTCAGCTTCTGAGAAGCTTAGTTGTCACTTGCAGGATGCCATTCACTCCTTGCATGACTATCTCATTTCTGGTGCATCCCATCGGTATCTTCCACTGATGGCTTTAATAGGTGGCATGATTCAGCAACCCATGTCTAGTATCCCTCATTTGCTGCTGACCCATATGTCCAGTGTTCTTGACAAAGCTCATTGGTAAGTGCTCAAGGCAAATCTTCTGGCTCTGGTACCATATTGGGATTACTCAGGGTTATTCACCAAATGCCTCTTCTTGTACTGTTGCTTCCCTCCCCACTCCAGGGTATTGCGTTTGGCTTCTTCCAACATCTCAATTTCCCTTCCCCTAGTCACTTTCTCACAGGGATCTGCGTCCACTAATGAACTTGGTTTTGTGTAGGTCTAGCCCTTGCTAGCATCCAATCTCACATAGATTTTGATGGGTTATTCACTCCTACTGCGATCCATCCTCCCTCCCCCAAGAGGCAACATAGGCAGAATCATCCCCAAATCAAGGATAATCAATAAAAAAATAAAAATTATAAAAATATATTAGTTTTTCTATGCGGTTTTAATAATCTTTTTTCAATATTTTTATTAATCTTTTATGTTTTTTATTCTTTTTTCCATGGGACTTGACCTTGTTTCAGTTTAGCAGCCCATCTTTTTATCATATTCCCCCAAACTGGATCCTAGTTATATTTAGACCTACCAGTTTTCTATGGTTCAGAGGTCTTACTTTTTTAAGACCTATCCATCTAGATTGGTTCAGAGGTCTTTTATCAGACTTGACCAAATCATTAGGACATAACCAACTTAATGGTTCAGTGGTCCTTTGGGAACTCTTTTATTATTTTTTTTTATTGATCCATCGCTTAAAATCCTTAGCATGGACTTAATTTACTACTCTTCTATCCAAGAGATTCTTGATGGAGTAGGCGTCCATCTCCATCTTGGCAATAATCTCAAATGGACCCAACCACAATGGATCAAATTTGTTTTTTCTCCTGAAACTATGTGTATTGCAATAGGCAACTCTTTCAACTATTTGGTATTCTGATAAGGCCAGTAAGTTCCTTATCGTCCATCATTTTTGCTTGTATCCTTTTATTCAAAGTCATATCAAATGCTTATGATTGCATTTTGATCAGGATATTCATCAATCAGTTCAGGTACTTCTCAGCACTCATACCCAATGTTGGTTCCACCACCAAATATAAAATCAGCGGCAATGCGGCTTCCTCCCATATAGCAATTCAAATGGCATTTTTCCTGTTGCCATATAATGACTGATATTGTAGGCAAACGTCACCAAACTCAGGTATGTTCCCCATGTGGGAGTTCTTCCTGCAACTAGCTTCCTCAGCGTTGTGGCCAGCGTTCCATTAACTCATTCCACCAGTCTGTTTGTCTCCGCCCAGTAGGGTACAGACATGACTTCTCAGATCCCTATTATCTCATTTAACTGTGGGATCACATGAGATGTGAAATTGTCCCAATGTTGCTCAGCAGGACCTGGGGCATCCAAGTTGGTATACTACTTGATCCAGGATGAACTTTGCGGTACTGGTAGTGTTTACTTTCATTAGGGCCTTCATCTTGACCCATCTCATCAGATGATCGATTGCAACTATTATGTACTTGACTCCCCATGTGCTTATTGTCAACGGTCCCATCACATCAATGGACACCATATGGCAAGCAAATCCAGGGATGACCTTTCAGTATCCAGGCATATTCTTATGTGGCTTGTGCAACTGACACTCCACACAACAAGCTAGATTTTCAGCGACATCATGGTTGATTGACTCCCAGTAGTAGTACTGGAAAATATGGTCAGTCATTTTTCGCAGGCCTCCATGCCCAACAACCTTATGAGTGGCTTGAATGATAGCTGCTCTTTCTGACAGATTTGGGAATAGTAATCACTTCCCATTAATCATCTTAAAAACTTGTCCATCCATGGTCTTAGTGTTTTCCATACCTTTTTGAAGCGCACCTTCAATTTCTCAGGGCATTTTCCCAATTTCTCCATTGATCATTCTCTGGAATAACTCATCCACCTGCTGGTATACCATCTGGACCATTGGTAACTGTGATAAGCCATCTGCATTCTGATGAGAAGCCCCCGCTCAGTGGCCAAACTCATAATTGTAAGCCTGTAACTTCAAAGCCCATCAGGCCAGTCATCCTTCTGGTCTTTCAAATTGTGAAGCCAACGCAATGAGGAGTGGTCCATCATAACTTTGAAGTGCGTTCTGTGGATGTACACCCAGAACTGTTTACAGGTGTAAATGACCACAAGTCTATCACACTCAGTTATGGTGTAGTTCCTCTCAGTGGCTGAGAGCGTCTAGCTCACATATGCCACTGGATGTTCATCCCAAGTTCACCTACTTATCTCAATATGGCACCAATTGCCATTAATGAAGCATCAGTTTGTATAATAAATTCTCAATTAAAATTTGGATATTTCAAAATTAGAGAATCTATGAGATACTAGCATAACTCATCAAAGGATTTCTGTGCTTCTTCATTCCATACAAATCCTTTCTTCAGATCCTTCAACAGATGGAATAAGGGCTTGGCAATTCTGACAAAATTTCGAATAAACCTTCTATAGTATCTGACCATTCCAAGGAACACTTGGATACCTTGGACACTCTTTGGCGCAGCCATTCATTCTATGGCTTTGATCTTCTGGTAGTCTGATACCCTCAGCAACTCATGACGGCAATTACATCTCATCATAGGTCTGAAAATCATGGACCATAAAAATCAATATTTAATATCCTATATCTTTTACATATTTTTGTGCTTTTCTTTTGCAATGGGACTTGTAACCTACAAAAAGTTTCAGAGGTCCTTCTTTTCCCTTTTATCCAAACTGGGTCCTAGGTATACTCTGACCTACCAGTTATCATGATTCAAAATCTTATCCTCTTAAGATTTAACCATCTATTTGGTTCAGTGGTCCTCTTTTAGGACTTGACAAAATCTCAGGACATAACCATTTAATGGTTCAGAGGTTCTCTGGGAACATTGCAACTATTTCTCTTAGGTCCATTACTTCCAATTTTTTAGTATTGACCTTCTTCACTATATGACTAGCTTTGCTGTTTCTTCACATATAGGCTACACTTGCCAACTTTGGCAATACTCTTGATATTTTCATTCATAAGGCTTTTTTCCCCAACTGGTTATTCATCCAACAGGTCCTAATTTCATTTCATATTTTGGAAACTGATGCTTAAATCTTTGTATCTTATTAATCAACAGTTCCATTTAATTGTATAGATCATTTTTCTCCTAAAAACGATTTTTGGCCTTCATGGCCATCAAAATTTTGGAAATGAATCCACTGGTGGATCTGGAAACGATCCCTTATCTACCACAGATTGATCTGGACTCATTAGCTTCATCCAATTTTGTCTTAAATTGATGAACTCATCTCCAGCAATTTCTGATTTTTTATTGAATACTATTGAGTTAAACAATTCTCTCCACTATCTTGGATCAATCATTTCCTTTTTTGACTTCATATCTTCATCGGTATTGCAATCCAATACCCTTAATTGATTGCTTCCTATTTTAACCAATGCCTCATCTAAACACTCACTCCTCAAGACTATTTGAAGTGAACCAAATTTCAACCTGAGTTGATCCTTCTGTTCCTCAGGACTATTTCAAGTAGACCCAATTTCAACCTGAGTTGGCCCTGATAATCCTCTTCATCTCAGGTAGATGTAGAGTGGAACAGGCTTTCTTGCAGCACAAGATAGTTCCATATCTAGGCTGAGAGTCCTTTTCCCATATATTGAGTATCTTCAATTTGCTTCACTCAGAGCTCCACTTCTGAGCTGGGTGAACGCAAATGAACATGATCCACTTCACGTTCTGTCTTCATTATTGTTACTTTCCTCAGTAAAATATTTCTGGAATTAGAAACATCATCATATGACATCATGTCTCAATATCTTCTACTCAGCTACACATCTGTAGTGAGCACCACTTTGTAAAAATTTATAGGATATTGATTATTCTTGGCTAATAACCCCTAAAAATTTATTACTTGCATAGGTTTGGGCTTTGTGCAATTCTCCACATTGTATAGTAGCTGATATGATCATTTGATAATAGTATGGCGACTATTATCCATAGTTGAATGGAAGTATTAGATCTCAGCCCAACGCTTGGCCAGTATTTTCCCTCAAAATAATTATGATGGCTTGAAAAAGGGATTTTCTCCCTTGTACACATAACTCAATCTACTCTTAGATCCCTGTTTACGGTTTCTCTGGTTTGACACACAGTCAGCAGCAATCCCCAATTTGATTCAGCTTCTTCTCTGGATCCCCACTCAGATCCTTACTATTTATCTTAGAGAGAATCCCAATTATCACACACAGCAATAATATTCCTGAGAAAGAATAGAACAAATGGATGCTGATAAAGTTTACTAAACTAAAACTCTAGTAAAAGTGATAGTCTGCCAAGTTATTATCTAGTAAATTCTATATTCATTGGTAAATTCTAGGAAATTTATAGTGGGAGATTTAGTGCACAACCCTTGGTTGACACCTCCTTAATGAAACGGCAGCTGTTGCCATTGAATCACCCATCCTTATCTCAGCAGCGATGGTTTTTCCATCCTGGCTAGGATTTTGTCATTGAACATCCTCAAGACCTAAAATGAAAAGAGTCAGAAAACGTGTCCCTAACGTTATCCTCTTGATCTAAGTGAACCAACCATATTTGGTAAGCGACCTGATTAGGTAATGGGACATGTTACTCATTAAGGCAGGTCACAAACCAACTGATCAATTTGCTAGTTGCAGGCAGCATCACTTGCCTCGCAACTTACTCCTTAAATTTCTGATTGGTTGGTGATGAAACCTGACTGATACTAATTGTTACATGTGATAGTTAATCAACTATCAGATGGCCCTATTTTGTCAGCAACTCTGCCCAACGAGATTTTAAACAATTGATCTGGAACAATCCCCAACGGATCTGACAGGTGAATATCCTAAAATCTCATGAACATAGTTACCCTGAAATCAGGGTCAACCAATTTCCAATTTACCTCGCATTAGGGAATTTCCCCTAGCAATCCCTGGTAATCTAGCTGGCTGGGAATATGGACAAAATCCCAACACATGTACATTACTTAAAAAATTCACAACAAATCTTTATAAGGTGGCGGTGCCCTTATATAAGGCAAGTGGGACAAAAGTGCTCCAGCGGTACTCAGCTTTGCAGGATGCCTATAAAGTGGCAAAGTGCAAATTATTTTCCACGCCCATCCTTTGCCATGTTAATCCTGATAAGTAGTTTATTTTAGCTTCTGATGCCTCCAACTTTGCCATTGCAGCTTCCTTATTACAAATAGGTGAAAATTGAATAGAGCATCTAGTGGGTTATTTTTCTTGAAAGATGTCTCTGCCTGAGCTAAACTTCAAATTTATGAAAAAAGTTATTGGTAGTGGTTGAGGTGCTTACTTATTGGCGTAATCACTTGCATGGCTCATCCCTGTAACGGGCAGGTTCACGCCAATATGCCATGAAGGAATTGGGAAGCAAGAGCCATGTCGCTGACCATACTAGGAACAGGTATTTAAAGCCCATCCCTAAACCCTTCCACCATGCCTCGTCATTGTCATGTATTCCTGAATCACTGTCATCACGATGCTGCACATCAACAGCAGGGTCTGGGACCAGGAAAGGGTCAAGAATGACGCCAACGCCATGCCAAGCTCACATGTTGAGCTCATAATTTCAATCTAATACTTATAATTTTAATAAAATAATATCTTTTGTTAGTAAGCGATTTTTATATAATTTCTGGTTTTTTGTAGAAGATGCAACTGGCCATTCAGAGCCAAAACATCCTCTAATAAATAGCACTCTACAAGTATTGTGTAATCTCCCATCTATGCTAGGCTCTCTCAAACTTCATACAGCACATTGATCGTGAAGACTCCACATCCCACTGGATCATCATCCATGTCAAGCTTAAGCCTGACGTCATATTTTCTTGGATGCATTTCAGTTTTAAGATGTCAAATCTCATTAACTCTGACTTCCTCAAGTTCAAGGCCCTTTGTATTAAAGCAATATTCAGATTGAATGCCACCTGATATAAGGCAATGTACAAATCAGGTGCTGCCTGATCCATTACATCACCCCCCTGTGAGGCACAAACTCCTGGACCTTCCCTGAGCATCACGTGCAGTCTTCCTTCATCTGCCATGTCACCTCCTCTACCGGATAGCCTTTCCACTTCACCAGAAGTTGCTGCTGGCCCTTCACCCATCTCACATCCAATATCAGTTCCACCTCATATTCTGGAACATCTTTTTCCCTAGGGTTTAATGGACCTGGTCAATCTAGACCTATCTTTTTGAACGCTCATAACTGGGAAGCGTGAATCATCAGATGGGCCTTAGAACCAGTATGGCAATCTTACTTCAAAAGCAACCCAATTTATGGCTCAAATAATCTGATATGGGCCCAAAAACTTTGGACCCAGCTTATGACTCTTAACTGGAACAGCATAGTTCTTAGCCAAAACCAATACCAGTTCCCAGGCTCAAACGCTGGATCCAGCGCTCTTCATCTATCTGCCTGTTGCTTCTGCCAAGCCACTGCCCACTCCAAATTTCCTCATAGCTTCTTCCCAATATCTGCCATGGTATGCACCATCTCATCTGCCCCCTGACACACTCCGCCCATGGATCCCCCATTCAATCTGGGATTTAGACCATGATATACAAAAAATGGAGTCATTCCCATTGACGATTGACAATGATTGTTATGCAAACTGGGACATCCAATACCACGGAACCCAGTCATCCTGTCAGTTGGAGACATAACACTGGAGATACTGCTCAATTATCTGATTCACCCTCTCCATCTGTCTGTTAGATTGTGGATGGTACGCTGAGGACTGACCAGGCCTGATATTCTAAATTCCTCAGAAAACTTGACCAGAATTTTGAGAGACAAATTGTGGACCACAGTCCAAAATTATTTTCTCAGGTAATCCATGCTGGGAGAACACTACATCAATGAAGATCCTTACTGCATCGTTTGCCAAAAAACTCCCTGTGCATGGGAAAAGCTTGACATATTTGGTCAGTCTATTCATGACCACCCTAACCACATCCTTCCCCTGCACCATCAGAAGACCCATTATGAAATCAACACTAATTGAACTCCATGGTGCATGTGATATCTAAAGTGGGTTTAACTTACACAATGGAGGTTCCCTTGAGGGTTTTGATTTTGCACATATCAAACACTCCCTCATGTACTTCTTGACATCCCTATGCAGGCCCAGCCACAAATAGTCTCATCGCACCAACTCCACCATCTTCTCCACTCCCAGATGACCCACCAATGGATGATCATGAGAGACCCAAATTATCTCCCATTGTATTGATGGGTTGGGCACCCATATGTGAGAATTGTGGTATAACACCCCACTACTCTTCATGAAGGCCCTATGGCACTTGTGCAGCCGTCCATTCTTCATCCAGCCTTCAATTGCTGGCCAAATATGAACTTATTTGCTTCTGGCAGACTTCCTCCCCCAACTCACTTCCCTCACCCTCAACCATTACAAATTGGTCCAGATGAAACATTGTTGCTGTATTAAACTCCTCCAATTCCTCCTACTTATATGCTAAGCCTTCATCTTGACTCAACCAGTCTGCTAGAACATTCAATGATACTGGCCTGTATTTTACCCAGAAGGTATATTAGACTAGCTCCCCATGCCATCTGGCTTGCTGCTGGTTCATCTTCCTGGATGCATTATAATATTCTAACACTTTATGGTCCATTCAAATAATGAAAGGGTATTGGGCATAGAGCAGGTGGTGCTGTCATTCCTGCAAGGCTGCCATCACCGCCAGCAGTTCCTTATCATATATTGGATAATTCATTTTGGCAAGGATCATTTTGCAGCTAAATTAACACACGGGGTGAATGAGCCCATCTTCCCCCTCCTGTAATAACACTGCACCTATGGCATAATTTGAATTATTGGTTTGTACCACAAATGGCTTCCCAGGATCCAGATGGGCCAAGACAGGCGTGGTAAGTAACTTATCTTTTAATAATTCAAATTCCTGATCCTCTTTTCTTCCCTACATGAATGAGACATCCTGCATTAGATGTGTGAGAGGTATGGCCTCTTGGGATAGATTTTTAACAAACTGGTGTAGGAAGTTCAATGTTCCCAAAAACTCCGCACCCCAATTTAATCAGTAGGGGCCTTCCATTCTTGTACCGCGTGCAGCTTATCCAGACATACTCCCAAACCATTCTGGTAAACCACGTTGCCTAGGAACATTACCAAACTTTGATTGAATTAATACTTGAAGGTTTCAATCTCAGACCCATCCGGCCATTTGCCCCTAGAACTTCCCAGACATCTCAGACATGATCCTCTCGGGACTTCAAAAACACCAATATATCATTCATATAGGCGGCACAGCATTGACTGATCATCCCTCCAAGGACATGATTAATCATCAGCTGAAATACTGCTGGGGCATTTCTAAGACTGAACAGCATCACGTGATATTGATACACCCAAGTAACACTTAACCGCGGTGTATTTTTGATGTTCAGACTCACCAGTACCTTATTGAATGCATCTTCAAGGTCTAACTTTGAAAAAATGGTGCATCCGGCAACCATTTAAAGAATATCCTCCAACAAAAGCATCGGATATTGCAGGCTCAATAACCATGTTCAGAGGTTGAAAATCCATGAATGGGCATAGTTTGCCACTCACTTTTGGCACCAGTAATGCAGGAGACACCACCAGAAGCTTATAAGGTTTGATCAAAACTTTGTCCAACATAGATTTCACATGGCCCTCCAACACTTCTTATGCTCTTTTGTTAAGAGGGTATACCGGACATCCCCTGGGAAGCTCTGACCCTTCCTTGAACTGAATGAAAATGCAAAAGAACCAGTAGGGGAAAAAGGCAAACTCCTGATAGGACCAAATACACCCACAAAGTCACTATATTTTGCTGGTAACTCTACCTCCTGCATTCTACCCATATTTCTGAATCCACTCTGAAAATTGATCCCAACCTCCATCTTCCATCCCATCTGAGGCCCCGTCAGCAGATTCAATGTAATTGTAGTATGCGGCAGATCAACCTGGGGCTGGAAATGATGCCACCATCGCATCCCCAACACCACAGGATGGGCCAGGTTTCTGATTGCACAAAATCACTCTCTGAACCAAAACAATTTCTGCTGAACAACTACCCAAGGCACCAAAAGCCATGAGGGAGCTCTCCTCAACATGTCAACAAACACCACCTCAGGACCCTTCTTCATTCCTAACTTCAAACGTTCTGCCAGGGTGAATTCCACATAGTTTTCCTTGGCCCCTGTATCCACCAGGGCCAACACCTTCTCCATCCAACCTTATAAATATAACTCCACCAGAATAAATAATTGAGGATATAGCAAAGAAGTAGATTTAATATTAAAAGCATTCTCAGATTGCAAAATTGCAGGTAAGGTAGGTCTGGGACTATTACTTTCCCCAGGTCCCTGACCTCCTGTTCTCCCTGACTCCTCAACATTTCCCTGGTAGAACCCTCCATGGATATTTCCAAAATTCCTGGGTGATCCATGCCAACCTCCTTGACCTCTACAAGACACTGCGGGCAACTGGCCCCTTCCTGGAGACATAGAATCCCTTCGTTGGGTTTGCGCCAAGGCCAATTGTTTCTCAACCTGTATCACTAACACAATTTCTTCAGCCAACTACTCTGAACTTTAGCAGCCGCCATAGAGACTAACATATCCGCTTGCAGCCACTGTCAAAACATTCGTGATGATTGCAAATCTGATATTCATGCTGCTCTCACCAAAGGTCAGAAAATCTGCCCATATTCTTCTAGCAATCCTTACCCCTGACACACCATCAGCAAAGCTAACCACGCCTTGTCCTGCGCATCATCCAGACATGCAGCCTGGTCATTCCAATTGACACACTCACTTATGGATCCTGGGAGGCGACCTTGCTCCTCAATCAGTTCTTGCACCCACCCTTCCAGGTCTGAGGGTAGTGCCTCCACAATTTGCACAGTCTTCATCGAGAAAGGGGTCTCCCCTCCCATCGCTTGAGCTAACTGCACCTGAAAACTAATCTGTGACACCAATTGGTGAATCTTCTCCAAAGCTTCCATGGGCAATGCCACCCAACCTTTTGGAGATGCAGATCCTCCATAGCTCTCCACCACCTTCATGAGACTTGCGCCACATACTCAAACTACCTCTATTATCACAAATGTAGTGAGAAATTCACCATCACCACTGTCAAAACATGGCAATATCATTCCTCCCCTCCCAGGGCTACCACCTCTTCTTGGGGCCCCCACAAGACTGACAAAAATGTATTTGAGTTGCATCTAATGTAACGGGCGGGTTTGCGCCAATATGCCATGAAGTAATTAAAAAGTAAGAGCCACGTCGCTGACCATACTAGGGATAGGCCTGCCAAATCCCATCCCTAAACCCTTCCACCATGACTCATCATTGCCACGTATTCCTGCGCCAATGTTCCCATGACGCTGCACATCACCAGAAGGGTCTAAGACCAGGAAAGGGCCAAGAACGACGCCAACACCACGCCAAGCTCATTGATTGAGCTCATAATTCTAATCTGATACTTATAATTTTAATAAAATAATATCTTCTGTTAGCAAGCGATTATTATTAGATTTTCTGGTATTTTTGTAGAAGATACAACTGGCATTAAGAACCAAAACGTCCTCTAATAAATAGCACTCCGCAAGTGTTGTGTAAGCTCCCTCCTATGCTAGGCTCTCTCAAACATCATCCAGCACATTGCTCATAAAAACTCCACATCCCACTGGATCATCATCCATGCCATGCATAAGCCCAACGTCATATTTTCTTGGATGCATTTTGGTTTCTGGATGTCAAATCTCACTAAATCTGACTTCCTCAAGTTTGAGGCCCTTTGTGTTAAAGCAATATTCAGATTGAATGCCACCTGATCCAAAGCAATGTATGGATCAGGTGCCACCTGATCCGTTACAGTATCAACAATTCTGCATTTGTACAGATCACCATGCCATGTTATACTAATGCGCACCTCATGTCCTGACCCCATGGCAAACTTGCTGTCATGAGACCCTAGCCCAATTTGTGTTCTCATATAATATAAAAAGGGCTGGGAGAAGGGTTTGGCAGATGCTTTGAGTCAAAACCCTGCGTTAGCTCTAAATCCAAAGGAGGTAGAGGTGCACAACACCCACTTGATGATTCCACCAGGTAAGATTGTGTCCCAACATCCCTTCCTCATAACCCAAGGTCAGCGCTTGCTCCTCTGGAAAATGAGGAGGAGTATGGTATGTTCAGAAAGGTATTCCTTTCACATCCTCTGTTAGCAGAGTATACTATGGTCCTTGCCAAGAGCATTTGAATCAAGAAGAAATTACAAGGGGATACCATGTTAAAGATGAGATGGTGTGGTTTCAGGGACATCTCTGGGTTCCCACCAGACCCCTTCACCTGAAAATCATCCAGGATCATAATGATAGGATCACTGTTGGTCACCCTGAAAAGAAAAGACTCTTGAGCTTATCTGCTGAACTTATAATTGGAAGGAGTTAGCCGCACAGGTGGGCAGATATTGTAAAGAGTGCCTGGTCTGCAACCTGTCAAGAGAGTGTCTATAACTCTCCAGTTCCCAGAGAGTAGTGCGCGGTGCAAATCCACAAATCCAAGAAACTCATTGTCAGTTATATGGTAACAAGGGCACCGAGAAGGGCGCCAAATCTGAAGTAACCCTGTGCAAGTATAACGTGGGGTAGAATAGTTGGTAACATATAAACAAATAAACTTAGGTGGGGCCCAAGGGGAATCCCCTAACCAATCAGAGATCAGTGCTGGAGGGCTTGGGTGCCTCAGTTAGGAGGGAAACAAGTGGGCACAACAGTGCACTTGATCTTGGAAATTTTTTAAGGAAGATGAAACGGCTAACGTTGTTGAAGACCTCCTTGAGGAGGTCCATGCACAGGTTCACACTAGTAACCATAAATTAAAAAACTGTAAACAAATGGGGATTTATTAAAGTGAAGACAACTAACGAGGAAGGTTAGTAACAAAGAATCATATTTAAACAACTTTGAAGAAATCAATTAATGGAAATGGTACTAAGCCCAGGCACTAATAAGCGCACGCTTCCATTGGGCAGGGTACTATAGCTAGTAATCAAACAAATTCAGGTTATCAATTGAGATGTAGCCAACCTGAGTTGGAAATTTTGAAAATTGTTTGGGTTTTAAAACTCCCAATTCCCTAACAGTCAAACTGAACTGTCATGTTTTGTAAGGTTATTCTTCCATTTTAACGCTAATGCTGAAACATGGGGCTGGGCTTTATGCACTTCACTTGAACCAACATGAGCGTATTTGGCCTGCACCCAGCGTTGATCCAAGGTGTGCTTTAGGTCAGGAAAGTCCTACAGTTTGAGATTTTGGGCCTTCTAATGCACAGCCTTGTCATTGCAGTTGGTACCCACAATTAAGTCATGTAAGCATGACATTACCCTCTCCTCTTTTTGGGCTCCACCCCCCTCTAGTAGCAATTGCTAAAGAAAAGTTTTGTGTTGAGGGGAAAATTAATGGCAGCAATGGCTTGCTTGGACTTAGATCCTGAAGCCTCCGGGAAATGCTTGTGGAATGCTTCAATTAAATCTTGGGCATGGGCGCAGCATGCGCTGGGACCTAATTGTTCTCCCCTGCGTCAAATCCCTTCCAGGACACAAGAAACTCAAGTCTTCTTCTTACCCAACGGGAGGATATGATCTCCTTCACTTCCCACTATAGAGCCCCATCTATGAGATAAGCCTCAGGATTCTCTGGTGAGGGCCCTCAAACAATGTAAGCTTGCTTTCATGGAATACTGAAAAAATTCAAAAATGAGGTGGAAGATCAAACTGGTATGAGGCGTGGACCATATTTCTGATGATGCAATATGACCCAATCCTCTTTGGTCCTAGTTTTTTTCATGGTTGCTTTATTGATGTTTTTAGCATCCAGCATCACAAGAAAGCCTTCCTTGTACGCTTGTCCAACTCATCTCTTAACATCAGTGTTCTCCTTATAAGCCTGCATGGCCGCATCTAAATTTGTGTTTACCCCCTGGTATACTTTCTTGATCATTTTGGCAAAGTTCACCACCGCTTCCACCTTGGATCCATAAGTGGGCTCCATGCTGAAGGTGAGATTGAATCCATAGTTGGCGAATAAGGGGGAAGAACTGATTGATGCATGTTGGGCATTGTTATAACTGAACTGGGCCATGGGGAGATGGGAATCCAAATTGATTGATATGCAGCGGTGTAAAACCGCAAGAACTGCTCCAAGCACTGGTTCAATCTTTCAGTCTGCCCAACTGATTGGGAGTGATAGGCATTTGAACGGAATGGGATAATCTGAAAATTCTTACACAACTCTTCCCAAAAGATGGAGGTAAACTGGGGTCCATGATTGCTAATTATTTCTTGGGGGACCCTGAGAAGAGCAAAAATATGAGAGACAAAGATCCTAGCCATCTCAGCTGCAG
Organism: Massospora cicadina; assembly: GCA_022478985.1. Taxonomy (NCBI): domain Eukaryota; kingdom Fungi; phylum Entomophthoromycota; class Entomophthoromycetes; order Entomophthorales; family Entomophthoraceae; genus Massospora; species Massospora cicadina. The sequence goes on from JAKSZP010005347.1 coordinate 160,601, forward strand.
TTATCCTGATCCTGCAGGGAATAAAGTGGACGGACTTCATAAAACGGTCCACCACCATGATGGCATCGTAGCCATCAGATACAGGCAATTTAACAATGAAATTAACTGATAGAGAAGTTAAGACCTTTCAGCCTTTTGAACTGGTACCAACAGCCCGCTAGTGGCTGGCAATTCAGTTTTATTTGGTTGATGACCAGGAACTCTTTAAAATACCTGCCCACCTGTGCAGCCAACCACTTTTAATTATAAGTGCGGCAAATTAGCTCTAGAATCTTACCTTCCCAGGATGACCAAAGGTGATTCTATCATGATGGTCCCAGATGATTTCCAGGCAAAGTGGTCCAGCAGGAACCCATAAGCACCCCTGAAAACACACCATCTCATCCTTCACTTGATAACACCTGGTTATACCCTCCTGATCAATGCGCTATCAGCAAGGGCCATAGTATTTGGATGAAAAAGGCTGTGAAAGGACTACCTTTCTGGACACACCATATTCCTCCGCATTCTCCAGAGGAGCAAGCGCTGGCCCATGGGCTAAGGAAAAGGGAAGTTGAGACACAAGCCTACCTGGCGGAATCATCAAGTGGGTATTATGCACCTCTACCTCCTTAGGATTGGGAGCTAACGCAGGGTTTTTGTCATGGTTGGATGACATTATAGTAGGATTGATGCTAGAGATAAGGCTGGGTGACAGGAGGCCCAGAAGGTGAAACTTCAGGCTCTTCCTGACCTGAAACACACCTTAGATCAACGCTGGGTGCGAGCCAAGCATGCCCAGGTTGATACTAATGGGGTGCAAGACGCCCAACCTCTTATCTCGGCCCAGGCACTGAAATTAACAATTTACGTTTTAAATGAAGACAGCTCAATTTGGCTAATCGGAGAGCAGGGGTTCAAAGCCCATTTGAGTTATGAAATTTAAAGTTTGAGTAAAACACATCATCAAGCGATTACTTGAGTGAAGGCACTTTCAGTGTATGTTACAAAAATGGATGGAAGCGTCTGTTTATTGGAGCGTCAAGGCTTGGGCGCACCTCCGCAGAACCTGAATTTCCCTGGCCCACTTTAAATATGGTTTTTGCGACCAACTTTTTCATTGGTCAACTTTCTTCAAATAAAATTACCCGTTATTTTAAGTTTTATTTATGGTTCCTCGGGCTAACTTGGTGGCAGACCTCTTCAGGGAGGTCTCCAACTATGTGGGCCACTACCTTTTATCGCAATTTACCAAATTCCAGGTGCTCCCTTGAGCCGCCCAGGTCCCCTCCAGATCGAGGCACCCAAGCTCCCTGACGCCAAGTTACACTTGATTATGGACTCCCTCTGGGGTCCACTCAAGCTGTTATGTTCCTGACTTACATGGTCTTATATGTTGCATTCTACACCCTTGCCTGGGGTACCTTTTGCACAGGCACCGTTCAAGGTGTCTTATTACCCTTTTTCTTAACGGCTAGTTCCCTATCAATGTGGGTTTGCATCCCGCATCACCTTGCCGGGAACAAGAGAGTTACAGAAATTCTCTTGACAGTTTTGTATCAAAGCATCCGCCAAGTCAATCTCCTTGCCCTTGGTAAACACATAGAAAACACAAATAAGGTTATGGTCTCATTCCAGTGGGTTTACCATGAGGTCAAGACATGAGGTGCACAGTAGTACAGCAAGGCACGGTGGTCTGTACATACGTGGAAGGGTTGGGATGAGCCATGCAAGCGATGATGCCAAAAAGCAGTGCCTCAAACATTTAGAATTCTTGTTAAATATGCGTAATTTAACTCTGGCAGAGACATCTTCCTGGAAAAATATCCCACCATATGATCTATTCCATATTCACCTACTTGTAATAAGGCCACAGCTATTGCAAAGTTGGAGGCATCAGAAGCCACAATAAACTACTTATTAGGGTTGACATGGTGAAGGATGGACGTGGACAGCAGGGTACACTTTACCGCTTGGAAGGCATCCTGCAAAGTGGGGACCACTGGAGCACTTTTTTGCCCCAATCACCTTATACAAGAGAGCCGCCACTTCAGAAAGATTCAGTGTAAATTTCTTAAGGAATGTTCATGTCCCCAAAAAACTATCAATTTCCTAACCAAAGTTGGAGTAGGCCACTCACAAATTGCCTTCTCCTTGTTTGGAGTTATCATGTGCCCTTGGACAAACATGATGTTGCCCGAGAAGGTGACCTGGGATTTGAAGGATTCACATTTACTTATTTTTAATTTAAGGTCAGCTGTCCCTAAATGCTCCACCACCTGCTAAAGGTGTATTGCATGGGACTCATTGTTAGGGGAAAATACTAGAATAACATCCATGTAGGCTACCGCGCATACCTCAGAAGGTCCCCCAAAGCTGAATCAATATGGCGGTGAAATATAGCAGGGTAATTTTTGAGTTTAAAAGGCATAACTAAAATTAAGAGATTTATTTTCTGGTGTGGAATGTGGTCAGCCACTCCTGGCCCTTCTTGATATGGATCTGATTGAATGCGTTTAAACTATCCAACTTGGAGAAGACTCTCACCTTCTCCACTTGGCATGCAATCTGTGAGTCTAGTGGGATTGGATGCAAGTCTGATACTGTGACATTGTTGAGATTCCCATAATCTACGCATGGGCGTAAGGTACCATTAGATTTCTTCACAAAGAAAAGTGGGGAGCATACCGGAGAGGTATGCTGAAAAATCGTGTAATTGACTAACTGCTCCTTAACTTACACATCTAAGGCCGCTTCCTAACGTATGGTCAAAGGATAAATTGGGAAGATATGCACCAGATCAATAATGAGCTTGAACTCACAATCAAACTCTGAATGAGCTGGTAGTACATTGGCTGAAGCTGCATCAAATGAAGATTCCAACCCCTCTAAACTGGAAGGTAAGGGAACCTCTAAAGAGGGCTTCAGCAACGGAACAAGACTGAGTGTGTGGATATTGGGCCAGTGGGGAAAATCTTTCTGAAAGTTTGTTTCAGCTAAAGAGACAACTAGATTGTGAACATTCTTCAGAATTAAGGACAAGGTATTGTCTTTCAAGCTGGTTCTGACGTCAAACATTCGCCACCACTCTATACCCAAAATGATGGGGTACAAGAGGCTTTTAATAGCTTGGAAAAGGTTGGACAAATGATTTTTGCCAACTTGATAATCCACTAATCCCATAATTTTCAGCGTGGGAATACCTTGGAAAGCCCCTCCTCTAACCATACCACCTGGCAAGTAACTCAGCTCGAGGTAGTCAGATAGGTCTTGGTCAATAAAACTATCAGAGGCTCCTGTATCCACCAAAATAGTCATGCTGAATTTTCCTAAAAGGGGATGAAAGTGTAGCAGTCAATAAATAATATTCATAATGATCTTTATAGATAGCAGATAACGCCAACACTTCACCTTAAAAAGCTTTTTCCGGCATTAGCATGCCTCCAGGGTATTTCTGCATCATAGAATGGAGAGTGATAGTTGGACTCTTAATACTGAGGTCACATATCCCACCTTATCTTCAGCAACTTCATAAACATATTTATATTGAAGGAATAACTCATTTTCCACCTCCTGCGTTCTGCGGATAATGATTGTGGTCAAGCGTAAGTTCTCTGAGGTGAGCTGGTACACTACAATTAGTTTCATATCTGAGACATAAGAGAAGATATAGGGCTCAATTGTATATAAGAATGCCAATATAGAACGCGTTTTGGGCTGCAAACAACCCATATCCATTTTAGCAATGGGTTGCATGACATTATCCAAGACCATCACCATCAGACCCTTCATTGATGATCCTACCTGCACTGTCCAAATATGGTGCTGAGGAAAATTTTTATATACATTATTCTGATATTTGGTGGAAAGTCAGGAAATCTCGAATCTTGGATCACAAAGCATCCATATCCACCATATACAAGCAAGAAGGGTGAATACTTCCCAGTCAGAGACAGCAAGAATAATGCCAAGATGCTCCAACCATCAAAAAATGAGAAAACGGAGGTGAGCCCCACCATGGCCATGACCAACTGCCAGTGCACCCAATTTGCACTTCATGAAAGTCCCACATGGCAAACGTTCATGCACATAAAAATGAATAGTTTTCTAATGTCAAGAAAGTGTTTATACTCTCCAGTTCCTAACGAGGTGGTTTATGGTATACAGCCACAAAGCCAGGAAACTCATCAGGATTATGGTAAGAAGGGAACCAATAAGGGCGCCAAAGCCAAAGTAACCCTGTGCAAGGGAGTATAACTTGGGGTAGAGTAGTTGGTAACTAGGACAAATACACTTGGGTTGGGCCCATGACGGGAGTCCTTAACCAACCAGAGATCAATGCTGGAGGGTTTGTGTGCCTCAGTTTGAAGGGTTTAAGGGGGCCCAACGGTGCACTTGATCTTGGAAATTTTTTAAGGAAGATAAAATGGTTAACGTTGTTGAAGACCTCCTTGAGGAGGTCCATGCACAGGTTCACACTAGTAACCATAAATTAAAAAACTGTAAACAAATGGGGATTTATTAAAGGGAAGACAACCAACGAGGAAGGTTGGTATCAAAGAATCATATTTAAACAACTTTGAAGAAATCATTTAATGGAAATGGTACTAAGCCCAGGCACTAATAAGCGCACGCTTCCATTGAGCAGGGTACTATAGCTAGTAATCAAACAATCTCAGGTTATCAATTAAAGATGAGGCCAACCTGAGTTGGAAATTTTGAAAATTGTATGGGTTTCAGAACCCTATTTTCCTAACAGTTGAACAAAACCGTCGTGGTTTGTAAAGTAACTCATCCATTTTAACGCTAATGCCAAAACGTGGGGCTGGTCGTTATGCACTTCACTTGAACCAACCTGGGCTTATTTGGCCTGCACCCAGCGTTGGTACAAGGTTGCTTTATGTCAGGAAGGTCCTGCAGCTTGACCTTTTAAGCCTCCTGACGCTAAGCCTTATCATGGCAGTTGGTACCCACAATTAAGTCATGTAAACATGACACAACCAAATGAAGCCAAATTGCCAACCTCCCTTAGGGTTGTTGGTGCTTGTTCAAAAGGCAAAGGGCCTTGGAATTCCTTATTGGGTAGATTTTATTGTGGAATTAACTGTTCCTGAAGGCTATGAAGCCATCATGGTATTGATGGACCGTTTTACAAAGTTTGTCCACTTAATCCCTTGTAAAACTACAGTAACAGCAGCTGAGATGGCTAGGCTCTTTATAATTTATGTGTTTGCCCATCATGGGGTGCCAAAGATCATTAGCAATCATGGTCCCCAGTTTACCTCCATCTTTTGGTAAGTTATGTAAGATTTCACAAATTTGCCCCTCCCGTTCAACTGCCTATCACCCCCGATCAGATGGGCATACTAAACGACTAATCTAGTGCTTGGAACAATTTCTACGGTGTTACATGGCCACAGACCATTTAGATTGGGTCTCCCACCTTCCCATGACCCAGTTTATCTATAATAACTCCCAACGTGCATCTATCAGCTATTCTTCAAATTTTTGCCAACCATGGGTTTAACCCCGCCTTCAGCATGGAGCCCAGCTGTGGATCCAAAGTAGAAGCATTGGTGTACTTAGCTAAGACTATCAAGAAAGTACACTAGGGGGTTACCACAAATTTGGAGGCAGCAATGTAAGCTTATAAGGAGAATACTAATGGAAAGGGACGAGTTGTCCTAATATAAGGAAAAATCTCGTGTTGCTTGATGCTCAAAACATCATTATCAAGCAACTATACAAAAATCTGAGACCAAAGAGGATTGGGCCTTACCGCGTTGTAAGAAAGATGGGCCACATCTCATACAGCTTGATCTCCCCCTCATTCTGGATCTTTGCAGTCTTTCATGAAACCAAGGTGACGTTTTGAGGGCCCCCACCGGAGACAAAGGATGCTTATCTTGTTGATGAAGCATCAGAGTGTGAAGTGGAGGAGATTGTAACCTCCCGTCAAGTAAGAAGATGACTGAAGTACCCTGTATTCTGGAAGGGATTTGACGCAGCAGAAAACAGTTGGGTTCTGGCGTGTGACTGCACCCATGCTCAAAATCTAATCAAAGTTTTTCAGAAGCCTTTTCCTGAGGATGCTAGGACCAAGTCAACGCAAACCATTGCCACCATAAAGCTGACCTCTACCCACAAGAACTTTTTTCTCTGGAAAAATACCCTAGAGGATGGGTAGAGCCCTAAAAGAATGAGAGGGTAATGTCATGGCTACATGACATAATTGTGGAGACAGACTGTAAGGACAAGGCTGGACGTCAGGGGGCCAAAAATGTCAAGCTGCAAGGCCTTCCTGACTTGAAACATGCCCTGGATCAATTCTGGGTACAGGTGAGATATGCCCAGGTTGGTTCAGGGGATATGATTGATTCTTGGACCAGCGTTACAGCTCTGGCGTTAAAACGCTTAACTACGTTCTTAATTCAGACAGCTTGTTATTATTACTTAAGAGAAAAAGATCCAAAACCCGTTCTGTTTATTATATGGCAAGTTGGGAAAATTCAATTTACAATCAATAACTTTATTTTGGACTATCTTGAGTTACATAAACTGACTGATGGTAGCATGCGCCTATTGGTTTGCTTAGGCTTAGCACCACTTCTGCCAAGCGACCTCTTCCCCCACAGTGTCTAATTATATAATTTAAAAGACTGACTTTCCTTGTTGGTCGTCTGGTTTATTTGATACCTCGTTCATTTTAGTATTTTTATGTGCACATGTTTAGCTTGGTTTGCTGACCTCTACCAGGTCCAATTTAGTAAAATATGTTCCCTCCTTGCTTGGGGCTTTCTATGCACTGTGCTTCTGGGTGGTGCTTTGTTACCCTTATCCAACGGTGAGTTCTGTAGCAGGCGGGTGGGCCCTCGCCCCCCACCTCTACTGGAAATGGAGCATTACAGACACGCTCCTGACAGTTGGTAAGGAAGGTCAGCCAAGATTAATTTAGGATGTATCTCTTCCTATAGTGGTTACAATGCCTTGCATGGCTAGGGCTTGAAGCTAGAAAATTTCATCAGCTAAGGCCCTCATAGTTAAATTAGAGTTCTCAGGTTGAAGGTCTCAAGAAATGGCTGAACGCTACTTGGTAGTTGAGGAGCACGCCCATACAGGGCTTCAAATGGGGACATCTTGATGACTTGGTGGTAGCTTATCCTATAGGCAAGCAAAGCGCTGGGAAGGTAGTGGTTTCAACAAGCAGGATCTGATGTGGCCATCTTACATAAAATGGAGATATGAGTTCTGTTAGCACATTCTACCACACCATTGGTTGATGGGTAGTAAGGGGCAGCGAAACTCTGAATGGTGCCAGATAGCAAGGTAAGTTCTTGTACTACCTGCAAGGTGAAGTTTAACCCGTTGTATGAAAGTAAGGTATAGGGGCACACATGCTGGGTGAAAATGGATCAAACAAAAAATAGAGCGGTGACTTTGGTGGTGGCAGCTGGGACCAAAATCACTTCAACCCACTTGGTTAGATAGTCCATGGATAGGAGAATATACTTATGGCCATTCAACCCACTGGGAAGAGGGCCCACCACATCGATGTTGATGACGTTGAAAGGTCCCATTGGAGCAACAATCAAATGTTGATACTGAGGATTGTCCTGACCTTGGGGATCTTCAAGTCATATAAGCCTCTAGGACCTCTTGGATAGTTTCCACCATTTGCTCCCAGTAGCATCATTTTTTCAGACACTCATGCATATTCTTCACTGCGCTATGCCCCACAGTTGAATGACCCTCCAGCATGACATCTTTTCAGGAAGAAGATCGTTTGTAAGAGAGCCACTTATTAAAGACCCTCTTATATAGCAGTCCATCACTGACCTGAGTGTAGCAAGTCAACTTCCAGAGCTCAGATTGGATCTTGGGGGTCTCCATTTCCCAGCATTCCAGGCGGCCAAATAGAGCATACAATTAGTGTTTCTCAGGGGTTAAGGCAGCCAATACTGGCAATCTAGAGAGACCTTGGCATTCAGGTAGATCTTTATTGCACAATGGACAATGGTAAAGACATAGCTCTGTAGTCACAAGGCCCACCTGGCTAGATGACCATCAGGGTCCTTCATCTGTTGAAGCTATTGGAGCAAGAAATGGTCATTGATGATGATAAAATGGGTGCCGTAAAGATAGGGGCAAAAATAATTGATCACTAGTAAAACAGCTAAGCATTCTTTCTTGGTAACGCTAATTCCGTTTGGCCTTGCTAAGGGTTTTACTGAAGTAAGCCACTGGTTGGTCGAACTAGTTTTCATCACTCTGGGCTAGGATGCCACAAAGGCAACATCGCTGGAATCCATAAATAACAGGAAAGGTTGATCAAATTGCAGATGGACTAAAATTGGTTTGATGCAAAGAGCAGTCTGCAATGCATTAGAGGCCTGTTCTTGCTCAGGCTGCCACTCAATGGCACGTTATTCCGCAACTTGTAGAACAGAGGCTCGGCCAGGACAAGAAAACCAAGAAATAAACTGATAACAATAACCTACCATTTCAAGGAATACCTGGATTCTCTTAAGGCTCTAGGGGTGCAACATCTCAATTGCGTTGAATTTGTCCAGTATAGGCTGGATGCCATCTTTTGTCACCTTATGTCCAAAGACCTCCATTTTGAACTGGAAGAAAGAGCATTTTGAAGGGTTGAGTTTTATTAAAGCCTTCCTAAGACGATTGAAATCTTCCTGAAGGTGCTCCACACGACCGCTGAAAGCTCACAAAAAGATAGTGATGTCTCCAGGTACACTATGATATACAATATCTTCAGGTCTTCAAGGATCCCGTCCATAGCATGTTGGAAATTAGCAGGCGTGTTACAAAGCCCCTGAGGCATCCTTGTGGGTTTATCATCCCCTCATTGGCAATAAGTGCGCACTTGACTCAGTCTTCAAGGGCAATCTCTTCCTTACAATACCCGCTTTCCAGGTCCATTGCAGAAAAGTATCATGACCCAGTGAGCGATCAAAGAGAGTCATCAATATGAAGCAGAGGGTAGCTGTCCTTCTTGGTATCAGAATTGAGCCAGTAATAATCTATCACCACCTGATGGTTGCCATCCTTCTTTCGAACCAGTAAGAGAGTGGAGGCTCATGGACTAAGTGACAGTACTATCAGCCCAGCTTCAAGAAGTTTCTTGAGTTCTAACGCCACTTATGCCTCTTTGACCTTACTCTTTTGGTAAGGTTGGGGCCAAAAGTGGGAGCATCCACAGTTTCCACATGATGTAGCACCCCACTCGTTTTGCTAAAGTTGTAAGTAGAGACTGAGAAGAGGTCGGAATACTCCTCCAATAGGTCCTTAACTTCTTGTTGTTGTTCCTCTGTGAGTTCCTTTCTGATATTAAAGTTAACTAGAGCCACCAAAGGGGGCATTTTTAACCCAAAACCCTTAGGTTACCAAAACTACAGACATCAACAGCTTCCACTGGTAGAAGGTGAACATACTTGGTGGGAAAATTTAGGCCTACAACCCCTAGGCTTGTCAGTAAGGTTAGCCAACAACACTGTTATAATCCAGCTTAGGTGGTATCTAAATCCCCAAGCAAGTCAGGACCTCTTTGGCTGACGGGTTATCTTGGCCTTAAATTTCCAGCAAATATTTAGAGGGAATGTTGACATGAACCTGGTTATTGACAATAAGCTGGGACTTTGGAGGTATGCAGGTATTCTGGATAAATAGATCAGCATGCCTTTTCAACCATCATCAAAAGATGAAAGCAACTGTACTTGAGAGCCCCTGACATGATACTCAAGCCAATTGATATGGCTCTCACTCTCTAACAAGCAAGCTCAGGCCTTAAACTTTGTTTAAGAGTTATGGGAGGTTTTGAAAACAAAAAGGACCCGGTTTCCCAGTAGAAATAGAAATTTCTCATTGTAGTGTACCACTGATGAGTAGTCTCAAAGGAATTGAGTTCCAAGAAGAAGTATGTAACTTGGGTTGTCTAGCGCTATGGCAGGGGTGGTTACTGAAAGCTTTTACAAATCAAATTGTTAGAAAAAATAAGCCCCTATGAATCATTTATATTGTGGTCCCATGGTGCCATACTCCAAATAATGTGGCAAGTCTGGGGCAACCTTAATACGCTTCACCAATTTATATGAGATAACATTCACAGGAAAGCCGCTTTAACTATGGCAAGAATCATAATTTATGGAATAAAACAGCTATGTGAGTGACCAAGCTTCCAAACTGTGGAGGTAGTGTGAGAAACATGGGCGAGTCATCAATAGAAGAGTAAGCAGTATCAATTTCTTTATGATTGATAGGTACTGAAATCCCTTCATTAGATATGGCAGCCTTAGGTTCATTAGAGGTCAATGAGTATCCTTGAAGCTTAATAAGGATGTCAGCATGGAGCGCCTCGTCCTTAGTGCTGATGGCCCTTTTTCTGCCTCCTTTACAATTTGCTTCCAGAATTATTGGTGCTATGTTGGAAATCATTGTAATAGGTGCATCAGGGTCAAGCAATCTTCTAGATTTCAACAAGATGGACCTGAAGGCTATTAGAAGGAGCTGAAGAGGTGGCCTTGGGATGCAAAGTTGTCTTAGGAATCTCGTTAAGTGCTTCCTTAATTTCCTAATGCACATAAACCCAATTTTGACCAATAATATGCATTTGAACCTTAAGATAAGAGCCTAACGCGGAGATCACAGCAGTAATGGCATTGTCCAAGGTGATACAATTGATAATAACTGTCATGAAAAAAACAGATAAAGTTTAGACTGGACTGCCAGTGTGGATGAAAAAACATAAAAGGCAAGACCAAATGCCAGGGCGCTGCTGCATGTATGACGTTTAAATGTGTTAAGAGATATTCAACCAGCGAGCGCCAATAAGCTGTAATTGTAAACAACAACCTGGCAATGAACCAGGCTGTTGCAGCCCCAGGGCCTGTGGATTTGGGTGCTGGGAAGAGTGGGATCAGATTGGGTGGTTTAAATATCGTTATAAGAAAAAAACTGACTTTAATGATATAAGGAAACTTTCAATTTATTTGAGGTAAGCTGACCAGGTGATGGACATTACTAAAACTAAAAAACTAAAACCTAATGTAACTAATCGATTCAAACAAAATGTTCAAAAAGAGCGGATCGGATGATACACACCAAACAAAAACAAGCAACCAGGTGGGGCAGCGGAAACCTGCTTATCCAACCATGGAGGAAGGGGAAAGGATTGGGGGGCTCATCTTTGGCAACAGCTTCCTCATCCTAGAGTAGGGCGCATGTCAAGGTGGAGAGCAAGGGCGTTGGGGCATCAGCGGAATGTGGTTCAATATTACTAATGATTGGTATCTCATGGAAATTGCCAGCTAAAAATGGCACTGATATATTCAGCTAAAGCTCTTTCAGCTTTAGTGAGGGCATCTGGGAGCTTAATAAATGTGTTAATATTGGTTCAAGAAATCTTAGCTTTAGGATTCCATGCTACAGTTACTACGTTCTGGATAGCGTCATTGACACTTTTGTGTAATTGATTCATTGTAATCTTACTTTATGGGGTGAGGGTTGAGGGGATAACCGGAGGAAAATATACCTCCTGTGAGCATCGCCACTGATTTGGCGACAGCTTTGCAGAGGGGACGACAATCTGGCTTGGCAGCTGCTTTGACTGCAAGCTGGTGGTCACTGCAAAATAGTTCAGCATTTGGCTGTGGGGCATATAGATGAGGGGGGTATTTGGCGTCCCATTCTGCATTAACAAACTGCTCAATTTGTAGAGATGGTTCTTCAATGAGATTATCTGATTCATCAATTTCAGCAATAACTTCCATGGGCTATGGTTGAATTGAATTGGGGAATTGGCGTATGGTTGAGGTTTGGTTGGTTCATTGGAGAAAGCATGGGATCAAACTGGGGTCCAAGCTGGTGCTTGATTAGAGGGAGTGTGTGTGGCACTGGGGTGAGTAGGAGGCTGATTGGTGGCTGCAGGAGCAGCTGCAGCAACAGGCTTTGGTGGAGGGGAAGGTAGGATCATAACCCATACTGAAACTGGCGCAGGGTGGGCAGCAGATTGGAAGCTGGCAGACAAAAAATCAGAGCCATTGAAAGCAGCTAAGGAAGGGCACTTGCGTTTTGAGTGGTCCAACTTGAAACAGGACAGACAGATCATCCACCTGCCCTTGACACGGGCCCAGAACAGATGGTCAGGGGCAGAAGGAATAACAGTGCGAGGGGGAGTCAACAAGGCAGATTTACCAAATTTAAGGCTGATTGAAGCATATGCCAAGGCTAGCGAGGTGTGTGGCCCCATTTGGGGCCCAAATTGTAAGATGAGGTTGGAGCCATAGGCTGCCAAACCATCCATCAGCTCTGGTGGAGCACTGAAGGGGGAAGGTGGTAGAAAACCAGCAAACTGAACCAAAGTGGTATCCGCTGGGAGCCAGGTCCAAATTGTGGGGAGAGGGGTACCCTGGAAAATTAGGGGCACAGTTACCGCAGTGGCGGCGTCCTCTTCATAGGGGAATCCAAGATCAAAATACCCCTTATAGGGGCAGAAATCAATAAACCCGGTGGGAGTCATCACCACCTGAGCCATTTTGATAATGGCTTGGTCATGGTAAGGGAAAAGTTTCTCATAATTGACCCTAAGGCTGAATTGCATGTTGCTCCAGGGGGGCACCAGGGAGCAACGAGGCACCACTTTGGTACAAGCAAGGTGGGCATCAATATCCTTGGGAGGAACAAATTATCCCAGATGTTTGACTGGATGAGACAGTTCAAGCACGTTTTCCCACTGGATGGAAAATGGTGGGGGAGATTTGCCGCTGCCCACACACTGGAGCAGCCAGAAGGGAATCTGAGGACATTGGAGCAAAACTATGGTGGGTGATCAAAATTTAATTTTAATGTAAGATTTGCTCAGAAAGTTATGCCAAGTGGAAAGAGAGTTGGTACAAGGAAATTTTATTGGGTATAAAAGTAGATCTCAACTGTAAATTTTCTAAGTGTTTTACAACTGCTTAAATAGATGATTGATTTGGGAAATAGCCTAGGAAAGCTTAGGATAAGGGTCCTTAAGGCCACCTAACCTGGCGAACTTTGAGTAAGGAAAAAGTAGATAAACTTAGTTTGAACCAACTTCAAAATTGTCAGTGGTAGGCCAAGTTGCTGTCAGTTCATCTCCAGATGCCTGCATTGTAGATTTTCTGCAGTTCCAACAATTAGCGTGATAGCGTCTCACCCAATGGGAAATCAGGAACATCCCAAGGCCACCCCATGTATGGACAGTCCCAATAGGTCAGGAATGGGTTTGGGGCACCTAACCCACTCATGCCCAGTCACTTTGGCATCTTTTTGACAAAGTGGGATACATTGGATGGGATTTGATAGTTTTTTTTTGGGGGGGGGGTTCCAAGCTGGCAGCAATTTTTAATGATGGCCCAAAGTCATTGGCAAGTCCCACCAAAGATTCAGCCTTAGGCGCTTTCTTCATAGAAGGTACACACCCATCAGGCCTTGTTACTAATATTTTTGGGGAGGTTTTTAAACTGGCAACAGCATTTTTTGTGACCAGAGGCCTTCACAAGCTTTGCCAAATATTTTACACTAGCTAATCATTTGCCAAAAGTAAACGCCATCAGGTTTTGTTGCCAATGGTTCGGGATTGTCAACTATTACAATCAAAGATTTGTTGCTGATTATTGCATTTGGCCCCTTTGCCCCATGTGGGTGCCAACTCTTCACCCATTTGATACAAATCCCCTCAATTTTCTGCATCAATTCTCTGGAAGTAAGGAATGGGGTTGGAAGTGTAGTTTTTAAATGGTAGGCTGTGACCTACTGCTCATTCACCACATGGGCAAGGTCCCCCTGGGAGATGAGGGGGACTGACAGCCTTCTGGGCTCCCTTCTTTGATGGGAAAGGGAATACCTCCAATCCAAATAGAGGGGGAGCTCCCCTAAACTTGCATTACCCTTCCCTTTTGCTAAAGGGGGCGCCATCATAGGGGAATTGAGCAAGATGCCACATTTTTATGGTCCTTAGACAACTTAATCGCCATTAGCATAGCAATTTTTGGGGAAGCTGGGGAGCATCAGTGTGGGTAGCATGGAAAGCCTCAACCAGCTCTGAACAGTTGGCACAGTTTCTAGCACTGATCCAGCTATTCTCTTAGGCTAGATAGCATTTCAATGCAATTAAATACTGAATGGAATGGCGTGAGCGACAGGAAGCCAAGATGCCCTCAACTTCAGCTTCCTCCACACCCTCAATCACAATGAGTTCTGGGTTTTCTGGAATTGTTCCTTGAACGAGGACAGCTTAGAGACATGGCGGACAGGAGGTTGCTTCCAGTGGACAAGGTAATTTCAAGCAAAAAGCGCCATTTCCCAAGACTTCTTCCACCAAGTGAGGGCCTGAGTGCTTAGACGCATATCTGCATGAGGGCTTCTGCATGCGCAAGTGGTGCATGTTGAGCGTAATGTGTGAACCTACATGTATTTCATGTGCTGGAAGCCATTTTTGATCCTAAAACCGCTTATAATCACTTATCACCTTATTCAAGTGCTCTAAACCAAGGACTGCGTGGAGCAAATGTGCTGAGCATGGTCAGCCGCGGCTGGTACCTCTGGGCAAATACATGGACCCACAAAAAATGAAGGGTTATACCCAAAGGTAGCCTCATATGGGGAAAATCCCGCGGATACATGTGTACTGTTATTATATGCAAACAGAGCTAGGGGAAGGTCATCCATCCAGGTATCCTGAGTGGCTGAATCATAGCACTGCAGGTACTGCTCCAAGATCTGATTAACTCATTTTGTTTGACAATACAACTGTGAATGGTACATGGTAGAGTGGCAGGGCGTAATCTTTAATGTTGCCAAGAGCTCATTCTAAAACTGCGCCATAAATTGGGGCCTGCAGTTACTGACAATTTCATGTGGGAGAATAAACATCAAAAACACATAGCTCAAGAATAGGCGTGCAAGGGGAGGATACCCCAGTGGTAGTGTATGGACTCACTACCACTGCCTCCCAAGTTTGATCCCATTAGATGAACTTTGAGCAGGGGATGATTATGACTATGTTGGAGTTGCACACCAATGCCCCAAACTGAGATAGCAAATAGTAAAGGTGGTCCATGGTTTTCCTAGCATATCATACACCGCGTGTGGAGGTTTTCTGGGTATATCCTCCTTTCCCATTTCTTTGGTCCCTTAATTGGTGTGGTATTGTCCCCAGGTTGGCCCACCTCAAATAAAAATTTAAAAGAATAGGCGTGCAGTCACTTAAGAAGTAATGGAGGAGGAGCATGAGATAAACAAGGAGAGTTTTGTGAAGCTTTCTACAACAACCATAAGTGCTGTGAATTTCTTAAAGCTGGGAAGCTCAACAATAAAGTCCATGGACATCAATTTCACAGACCCACTGCCTGTTGCAAGGGGTTCAGAAATCCATTCCTACCTGATTGGTCCAATTTTGCTCATGCACAAGTCATGCAATCTGCAATCCAAAAATGGGACATTATAACAAGCCTGGCCAGTTATAGGCACGCTTAACCAAATTAATGTTTTTTGTTCCTCAGGTGACCAACTGCAGGGGGATCATGATGAGCTTGAATAACTTTACCTTGGAGGAGATGAGGAACCCACACCCATGACTGAAACTGGATGAGCCCCTCAGTGTCAGATTAAATACTGACATTAGTGGAATTCCTGAGCTTACATATATCATCCATCAAATCAAGAGGATATGCGATGAAGTTAGATCAAATTATTGCATATTAGATGAATAATTGTAGTAAAAATGTTCAATTAATCATTTAGATTACCTTAATTGTAATAATATTGGTTCAATTAATCGCGCCAAAACGAATTTACAATGAGACTGAGTTGATTCCCACTGCCTTCTAAAAACATATGAAAGTTTCAATCCCATAAGCTCCAGAGAAGAACAGTGCACTGTTTTAAAATCAATTAAGCTTAGGTAAGTCCAGGAAGTTATGTGGTATATAAAACTAAGGCATTCATTTGGTTAATCTTTGCAGCCAATAAAAATATTCTTTATCATGTAAACACTATTAAGTTTATTTACTAAAGTGTTACCAATACCAATCTACCACATCAGCCTACAATAAAATCTCTTCTAACTTTCCCCTTTTAAAACCATCTCTTTAGGCAACTCCCATACCAGCTTACCCACCATTCCTTATACCTGGACACCTCTAGCGTCCTTGTCATACTGGTTTAAACTCCTTGGTTATCTAGCTCATGGTTAGCTACCCCCAACCAGGTCAGTAATACACCAGCCCCTGACACTCAGAAAGAGAGTAAAAGGTATGTTCTGAAGTTGAGAGGGACAATCGCTCCAAAATATCCACCCCTTCTGAACATGCCATTTGTTTTGCTAAGACTCACGAAATCAAGGGCGCATCTAGAGCTAAGTCTGATACTGAAACCACAGGAGGTATAATAGTCAAAATTTTGGTTGGTGGAATGACAATGATGAGATCCGCCTCAGCAGAGTTGGCTGGTCAAAGGGCAATATTGCAGCTTAGGAAATCAGGGGAGGATATTTAACTCTCCTTTCACAAACTCATATTTGAAGTTGAAGCTACACAAATTCTGGTAGGTTTGGGCTTGCCAGTGCGCCAACTTCTGTGGCTTGCAGAATTATAAGAGGGCTTAATGTAATTCTACACATCCAACTTGTGCTGAGCACCCTGTAAGAGATATTGCCAAAGGGTCAAGGCCCACTCCATGGCTGCTAACTCCTTGTTTTAGATAGCCTGGGATTGCTCAGTGGAAGAAAACTTGTGGTAAAAGTAAGAAAACAGATGCTCTAACCCATTGTGCTCCTGGAGCAAGACTTCCCCTATTGCGGTGGAAGACATATTGCATGCTACAATATAGGGTTTGGAAGGATCCATAGGCTTGAGGATGGGAGGGTGACAAGAAGACCTCCTTGATCTAATCAAATGCTTGTTGGCACTCAGGCCTCCAGTGGAAAGGTACGTTTTTGCCTGTAAGTGGATGAGTGTTGTGGCCAACTGTGAGAGTGTGGGAGAGAATATCTTCAAAAAGATAATGGTGCCCAAGAAGTTTCTCAATTGCTTCTGGATCGTTGGAGTTGGCCACTTGTAGATGGCATCCAATTTGCTGAAAGGGATGGTGTACCCATCTTTCAAGATTTATTACACAAAAAGGTAACTTCTTTCTTATAAAATTCGCATTTGACAGCTTGAAAAACAAGCCAGACTTATGCAGAACAGCCACTACCGCCTCCAGGTCCTTTTCATGATGTTCAGGGGAGGAGTAATGTACCAGGATATCATCGTTATATGCAACTGCACAGGAGAACCTGAGATCCTTTAGCACACCATTGATCATTAGATGGAATGTTTCAAATGCATTCTTCAGCCCAAAGGCAATATTCTAAATTGAAATATGCTGCTTCTTGTCCAGATAACGGTAAGCCATTCCTGGCATTTGGCCACCCAAATTTGATTAAAGGCGTTTAACAGATTGATTTTTCAAAACACATGACTCCGCAATTTCTTGGCCAGTGGTCTGCTCCAATGGAAGTAGGTATTGATCATGAACTGTTATATTATTGAGGTGGCCATATCAATGCAGGGACAAAGTGACCCATCTGCCTTTTTGGCAAAGACAATGGGGGAGGCAACTGTGGATGTCTCCTTGAACAACCAACCCTTCTTGAGCATGTCATCCAACCATGAATTAAGGGCCACATTCTCCTCTGCCATATGCGGGTGCAGTAGGTAACTTGTATTCACCACTTTTACTGAAATTTGGAATTTCAAGTCAAATTCCATATGAGGGGGAGGCGGCAAGCCTGATCAAAATCAAGAATACTCTGATAGCTCATCAAAGCAGTGGAAAAATCTTGCAGAAGGCCTATGGGGAAATGTAAGCTGTAACAGAACCCTGGAGACAAGCTTTAGTGAGGGTGTCCAGGAATGGAAACTTGCCCTTCACCTGATTGTTGGAGAAGGACAGCCTTTTTGTCTTAAGGTGGATTCTCACATGCTGCTGACGCCACCAACCTACACCCAAAATCACTGGGAACACAAGGTCGGGCATTGCAGAAAAGCAATTGCAGAAACTAAACTGGTGGACTGAGAAAGGTATGGGGCATTATACTCTATTGGAGGGTTGGGTAGCTGACAATGCAACTAACACCGCTGGTCCCACATCCAAGTCTAGATAGAGCTGCTGGGCCAACTCCATATACATGAAGTTACCCATTGCTCCCATGTTGACCAAGGGCTAGAAAAGACACATGTTGTGCTTCAATACTAATTACCATTTGTAATTTGAAGTAGGTAAAGTTCTGTTTATTTGCATATACAGTCATGTCTGTTGATATGGACAAAATTGCAACAAGGTTGGGGGAATTAAAAAGGTTTGTGACAGGAGCAGAACTGGTGTGGACAAGGGGTTGGATCATTTTTCCACAGATTGGTCCGCCAATGATTTATAAACAGGTGTGCTAGGTAAACTAACATGGGCGTGGGGGGAGCGTCAGCCCTTAGAATCTATACAGATAATGATTCAATTCTATAACTGGAAAATGAGGCTAAGTTGGTGGCTTCCAGCATGAAGATTCCCTTTTAAGGGTGGGCCAAGTAAAAAGTTGAGGGCACTGGGGCAGTGCAGCCATGGTAAAATCCCTTCAAAACATTTTGAGAAAAGCAGAAAAATTGGCAATTGGCGAGACAATCAACAGAAGGAAGGATACTCACTGGACAATCATCTGTTAGAAGATGACCACTGCTGCGCACATCTCTATGAGGAGGGCGAAAATGGTGGAAAATAATGGACGGTTGATTATGTCATGAAGGCGGCAGATAAAGTTTAGACCGGCCTGCCAGTCTAATGCAAAAACACCCAAAAGTCAATCCCAGAATTTCAGTGGCTCTGCTGCATGCATGACGTTTAAATGTGCTGAGAGAAATTTAACCAACGAGCGCCAATAGCCCATAATTGTAGATAACAACCAGGAAACGCACCAGGCTGTCATGGCCCTAGGGCAGCAGGTTTGGGTGCTGGGAAGAGTGTGATTGGATTGGGTGGTTTGAATTTTGTCATAAGAAAAAAATCAACTTTGGGGTATGGGAATCTTATTAGATTTAAAAATAGAAAATCAGCTGTAAATTTTCTCATTGTGTTATAACTGCATAAATAGATGATTGATTTGAGAAATAGCTTAGTAAAGCTTGGGATTGGGCCCTTGAGATTTACCTAACCCATCATACTTCAAGTGAGGGGAAAGAAACAAGCTTAGTTTAAATTAATTTTTAAATTTTCAGCAATGGGCTGAGTCACTGTCACTTTGCCTCTGGATGCCCAAAAAGCAGATTTGCTGCAATTCCAACAATTGACCAACAGCATCTCACCTGACAGGTGATGGGAACCTCTTAAGGCCATCCCACATAGGGGTGACCCCAGAGGTTGGGAATGGGTTTGGGGCACCCAACCCATCCATGCTCAGTCACTTTGGCATCTGTTTGGCCAAGTAGGATCCATTGGAGAGAATTCTGATATTTTGGGGAGAGTTCCAAGCTGGCAGCAATTTTGACAATGGCCCAATGCCATTGGCAAGTTCCACTGAAGATTTGGCCTTAGGCGCTTTCTTCATAGAAGGTACATGCCTGCCAGGCCTTGTTTCTGATATTTTCAAGGAGGGTTTCAAACTGGTGACAGCATTTTTTGATGACCCAATGCTACCAGAAAGTTTTTCTAAAGATTTGACATTAGCTGCTTTTTTTAGTACTAGATGGTCCGACATTAGCTGCTTCATTTGGAAAAAGTACACACCTATCAGGCTTTGTTGCTGAAGGTTTGGGATTGTCAACTATTACAATCAAAGATTTGTTGCTGTTAATCACATTTGGCCCCTTTTCATCATGTGGGTTCCAACTCTTCGCCCATTTGATACAGATACCCTCAATTTTCTATATCAATTCTTTGAAATTAAGAACTGGGGTTGAAAGCGGAGTCCTTAAAGGGTAGGCCATGAATTATCACTTGTCCACCACATGGGCAAGGTCGCCCTGGGAGGCAAGGGGCACCGCTGGCCTTCTGAGCCCCTTCTTGGATGGGAAAGGCAACACCCCCCAATCTAAATGGAGGGGATGCTCTCCTGGGCTTACAGTAACCAAAGGTTGTGCTTGAGCATAAAAGCGGCTGGCAAATTCACAGGACTATCCCTTTGTTTAAACAGATACCCATGAAGGCCTGTTTCTGGCTGACTAAGGTCTGATTACTGCTAAATTCCTAGATAAGGGCATTTTAACCTGCTACTAGGTGCTGCATTCTTTCATGTGGTGAGTCATGATTTCATGGGCCATGCTGTTAAGGCAGGAGTGGATGTGTTTCACCTTCTGCCAGTTGGTGGCTTCCTACATGGAACTCTTATAGGCATATAAGAATGAGGCAATACTTTTCTGACTGGGGGTAAAGCTTACCTTGAAACTAGGTTTAAAATTAGTTATGAGAGGAGTGGAGAGGGTATTAACACCCAGTATTAGTGCAGGCTCAAAACCTCAGTTTCTTCATTTTGTGAGGGCATGTTGGTCCAATCGTCATCTCAAACCCTCAAGGTCCTCCTGAATATCATCCCAGTTTCAGTTGAGAGAAGAGATGGATGCCTTGTGGGCAATCTGCTCTTTTAGCACTTGAATATCAGCTTGTTGTAGAAAGAAGCTGACTGTCAAGGCTATTCAAGTGGGTCTCAAACCCATGGCAGGTTTGTTTAAGCTGGGTGAGGTGACTATCAGTAAGTTAGGTGAAGGTGGTGAGATTATCCCTCTCATCTGAAAGTACCTCAATCAAAAGTTGTAGGTCAAAGGGGACTCCATCAACTCAAAGTTTACATCCTTGGGCCACACTTTGACTCTGATCTTGTAGGGCAGCCAGTGCTGTTAAGACATCCTTTCACCAAAGTTCATCAGGGTCACCCAATGTAGGAGCTGAGGGGACAGGGGACCCTTGAGGCCTGCAGGGACCTTCAGGCCCTTTGGGTCCTTCATACCCTCAGGACCCTCTAGCCCTTCATCCCCAGAAGTAAGGGCACAAGGCGTCAGTTCATGATAGTGTTGTTGGAGAGTCCATACCAGACCTTCAACCTGGTGTAGGTGTTGTCCCCAGACAGCATTGATATGTTGAATATTTTGTTAAAGCTGATTCTTAATGTAGCTAGAGATTCCATTTCCAATACCACCATCTGGGTTCAGGCTTCATTAATTAACCGTCAGTCATTAATAATGGCCCCTCAGTTGGTGTGGACAAAGGAGGAGGCCACATTGTAAATTTTGACAACATTTGAATGTAGAGCCTGGGTAAGCCCAAGTTGTTGGGAAACCTCATGATGATGAAACCCAATTAGCTGCAAGAGGTGATGAATGGCGGGATGAATGAAGTTCTAGAGTAATGTTCAGTCCCTAAAGTCAGCTCTCCTGCTGGAGATGGGCCAAGGTGTAGAGTTCTCCTTATAGTAGAAGGTATTAATAGATGCACAGGACTGACTTGAGTGGCCTCCCATCAAATAGATACCATTGATCAGTTGTTGAATAATTTTGCCAATATTTTCATACTGGAGTTGGTATTGATTGTTATTGGCTGAAGTCAGGGTGAACTTAAACATGGCTCAAAACTTTAGGCTCTCAGGTTACATAGTTTTGTTTTAAATTGTGAGGTACTGATCCATTGAGTGAAGCTTCTCAACTGTTTAGCTGGTTAGCTTTTTTGACTGCTGGTATTCTTCATGGTTCATGATAGATATTTTCACTCTAGACAGCTTGAAGTTCCCTGTAGTGAAGAACCACATTTTGTTGGTAAAACAGTTCTCTAGACTGTCACTGAGTTTTAAGGTGGGCTTAAAGCTGAATATTAGCAGAGAGGTCAAAAATGTAAAGATGGACTGAATACAGACTACTTTTTTATTAAAATGTATTGATATTTATAGGGCGCATAGGGACACAGTGCCTCAATGATCTTTGTGGCCCTATCCACTCAGGATCTTTCATGACCTTCTGGATTGACTGTCTGGGTGGCACCCTCATTGTACTTTGTAAACCCTGTTACTGGAGCAGTGGAGGCTGCACCTCTTTCATTTTAAGAGGGTGGGACAAGATTCCTAAAGTTGCCTCCATTGATTCTCAAACATGTGCAGATTCCCAATTGAATTTGGGTATGTTGCTGTTGAGATAAAGCTCTGTTCAAGTGGGAAAAGAGTCAATTCATTGCAGCTCAATTCAGAAGTAGGGATTTTAATTTGCTTTTCATCTCAAATCCCAACAATATGTCTCTTGAGTGTTAAGTTCTCAAGTAAATAGGGGTTTTGAAGTTAATTTCTAACTATTATATATATATAACTTTAAATTGGTATAGAAAAGCCAATTTTTTCTTCTAAATTACATAAGCTAGGAATTTAAGATTTAATGTCAGTTACTATTTTCTAGGCACCTACTAAAAAACTATATAGTAAGCTAGATGAAGTATATTCTATAACTTGGTGATGAGCAATTTTATTGATAATGTTTTAGCAAGCAGTTTGGTTTTATTTAATTGAACAAATAGTATTAATAGGTTTGCTATGCAAAGGTGGTTAGCTTAACCCTTTCATTGACTTGATATATATGCATCCTAAAAATGCATATATGCATCCAAAAAATAAGGGGTATATAAATCTAAAAATGCATATACCTATCCAAAAATGTGGGTTGTTTAAATCTAAAAACATATATATGCATCCAAAAAATAAGGGCTATATATATTTATTTTAAAATTTATCAAACATTTATATTACAGACAAGGACCAAAATAATTACAAAAAGTGTAAATGTCAGGTAAAAAATTCTTACCAAATTTAAGGGCCAAATAACAGAGGTTTACATTTGAAAATCATTGAAAGGGTCAACATGGTATATCCTGCTACCAATCTGCTGCAGATTTGATTCATAACAGGTTAAACCTTATACTGGCTAAGATAACTTATTTCTCCCCTTCCTCTCCTATTATTTTATATCAAAAAATTAAATAAAAATGTGGAGATAAAAATATGAATGAAAATAGGGTGTTTGCATTGCAGGGTGAAACCTGTAAACACTCTGGTACAGGTTTGATTTGTAAAAGGTTTAAAACTTTTACTATCTATGATAAAATATTGTTTCCTCCCATCCCATCCCCTCTTATTTTATTTTATTTTACAAAAATGAATAAAGTATAGATATTAAAATGAAAGAAGATAAGGTGGTTGCCTATCAGAGTAGTTTCTGCTACCACTAAACATTTACTTAAAAATATATCTCTAAATGATTATAGTTATTTTATTAATTTTGTAGGTTCAATGGATTTGGCTGAGTAGTTGATGGTTATCAATAATATAAAACCTAAAACAATCAATTCAAATTATCTGATAAATCATAAACACTGTAGCAAAGCATGGGAATCTTGCCGATAGTCCTTTATACAACTATCACATTGCAGTGTATAGTAATAACTATAAAATCATACTTTTTAATATTGTCATTTTAGTAGTGTCCGCCCATGGTCAACATACACAGATATAAAATTAATATAGCCAGTAAAAGCCATAGAATCATACCAAATCTTTTAATACTCAAGCTATCAAACTAATTCAGTTACTAATTTATATTTAAAACATAGTATCTTATATTTATAAGCATATTCAGATGGTAAAAACGTAAACCTCATTTTTACACTGAAAGTAAATCAATAAAACATCTCAATTTCTGGCTAAACACAAAAGCAGCAAAAAAGTTTTTTAGAGATGGGAAAGCTAAATTTTTAGCACACTAAATTCTTAGTAAATGTAATGCCTGATTTTAGCTCCATAAATTACGCACTTATTTTTAGCAAATTTAGAACTTTCTAAATACTTTAAACCGAACTATCTCAAAAAAAGTAAAACTGAAGATATAGTAATATGGGAAAGAACGGCTAACTTGCATTAGAATTAAAGATTCGAATTAAACAACTTCAAGCTGCTAAAACTATTTATAGCAGCAGAGACTTAAAGAAAATAGATTTCCTTATCTCTGTATAAATAGCTCAAAAGTTCTTTAGATTTAAAGTTTCCAAAATTCATAATGATTATTTTACTATTTGATAATTTCCTATAAAAAGCTACTTGTTGCTTTGATTCAAATGTATTTTTAAGGTTAAGTGAGCAAAGGATGCTATTAGAAGAAAACAAAATCTGGAAAATTAACTTTAAATAAGTTTTTAAATCAAAAGTAGAAGCTAAAAATGAGCTAATCAAGAACGGACACTCTAATTGAAAAATACCAATTGCTAAAAGCACCAAACTTGAACCCTTTCTTGCAGAAGAAAAACTACTTGGAATATAAATAACGGTTGATAAAATAAGTTTATGAAATACTAAAAAGCACGTTATCATAAATAACAGAGAGAGACTTCCCTGTTATACACTCAATAAAGCCATCTCAACAGCAGCAGATCCCCAATCAGATCCATGATTGTGTCCACCAAGTCCACCAGATCTCATTAAGGCTTGCTCTTCGTTCAAGCAGGTCAAGACGCCAAAGATCACTGGAACTCCAGTATCTAAACTTACCCGAGTGATTCCTTGAGTGACTGCCTCACAAATGTACTCAAAATGCATCGTTTCACCCTTGATCAAAACACCTATGCAAATTACAGCATCAAAAGGTTGTGAAACAACAGATCCTTTTCGTTCCAGTCCGTCTGAAATTTCAAAAGAATTTTGAGAAGCTGACCCACCAAGCTTCTTGGAAATATTTATCAAGCGGTTCGCTGCAAAGGGAAGTTCATAAGAGCCAGGAACAGACTTCAAAACAATATGTTCTTTTTTGACACCATGGACTGTCACCATGCGCTCAATGGCAGCATCCACCAAACTTTGAACAACCTCAATATTCCATCTGGCATGCACAATAAGAATTCGAAGCTCTGAGCCGTCGTGACAAACATCACTGCTTGTAAGTCCTTTCGAAAATGAGTGGCTCATTATTCAGGCAACTAAAAACGCAAAGCCTTGCATCTTAGAGTTCTCAAGCAGCATACTTTACATAATGCAGTTAGAATTTCGAGGATTCACCGACATTTTGCAAAACATAATTCGTATCACTTCGTGAATCAAATTTATCGACCACGGCGTGGGAGTGGTCGTCAGCTATTGGAAAAAGCTTAGTTTTCCTAGTCCTTGATTTTGGGTTTGACTTTATCATCTTGATCATTTTTGAAACCAGTTAATATTAATTCACTTCTCTGATTTAACCTAAAGATTCAGAGCGTATTTACCAGCTAATTATTGTCACTCATATGATATAGTAAATCCCCGAGTTCGATTCCGGTACAGGAACTTTTGGGTAGGGGACGATCATGACTGTGTTGGCGTTGCGCACCAATGCCCCGAACCGAGATAGCGAATAGCAAAGGCGGTCCATGGTGTTCCTGGCCTATCATACGCCGCGCATGGAGGTTTTCCGGATTTTATCCTCCTTTCCCATTCGATTTCCCCTCAATCGGTGCGGTATCGTCCCCAGGTCGGCCTACCTCGAATAAAATTCATATAGTAAAGAATTTGCATTAGACTCGAGTTTCAAGGATAATTTCATTTACTTTTTTTTGGCATCTTTAAAGTAATCTATATTAATAAAGCAAGTGTGTATGTGTGTGTGTGCGCGATGCCCTGCCAAAACTACGGCATATAGAGCTTTGAAAATTTGGCTATAGGTGGACGGGAGGGGGTCCGTGTGCACCTCGAAGCCGGATTTTTAATTTTCTTAGTAAAATATAAAGTTTTATATGTAAGAAGTGAAAATTTTATATGTTTTTAATAGAAACTGGTATATTGTTACGGCTGGTAAGTTTGATATTCGGTTAATTCGATAGTTTAAATGGTTTTGGCGAGCGGTTGGTGGTTTTGGGTTGATTAATAAGCTTAACTGTTTTAATAAAGCAGTTAGTGATTGGTTGATTCAATAAGTTAATTGGTTTAGTAAGTGTCTTTGGTTGTTTCGATACATTTAGGTTTAGTTTACAAAGCGGTTGGTGATTGGTTAATTTTTAATCTAATGGTTTTAGCTAAGTGGTTTGTTTAGTCAATTCGATAGGTTTAATTGGGTATGGCTGAATGGTTGGTAATTTTATATTGATTCAGTATAATTTGATTACTTAATCTTATCGATAACCTTCTACAAATATAAAAAATATAAGATTATCAGATAAACTTTAAGCCCACAAACAAATCTGTGTTAAACTGAGTATCAACAAGAATTAGCCTAAAATTTTATTTAAAAAAGTATCAGTCTGTTAATTTCTTTATATAGATGCATTATCTCGAGCAAATAACCAAAAATCACCAAACTTGGCACAAGTATTCTATAAAGTTTGGGAACGGAATGCTAATATGTAATTATTTAATATAATCATATAAATTTAAACATCAGTTCTATCTAAGATCTAGAACATATATTTCTAATGGTAATTATATAGTAATTTGGCTGGGTATTTTCATATTCATTTAATTCGATTTTTTCATAGGGTTTGATATTTAGTTGGTAGTTTTTGGCTGTTTTGTAAGTTCAATAATTGGTTTTTGCTGAGTGGTGGTTTATTGTTTGGTTGATTCGATAGGCTCAATAGTTTCAGGTAAGTGATTGATGGTTTAGTTAATTTGGCAGGCTTAATTGATTTTAGCTAAGTGGTTGGAGGTTGGAATTTTTAATAGATTTAATGGTTTCTGAACTTATTGATAGCTATCTACCAATATAAAAACTAAATAATTTAGAAACATCTGGTAATTTATAAATACCATAGCAAAGCACGGGTATTCTACTACATAATATAAAATCTAAACTAATCATTTCAAATCACCCTAATTTCTATAGACACCGTAGCGAAGCATGGGTAAATCAGCTAGTAAACTTATATAGCAAGATTAAAATTTGGATGAACTTAGTATAATTCTGAAAGCATAAGAACTTAAACTTCATTATGATAGGAAGCAAAGTTTTATACCTGCTTTCTACAGATATTTCAAAGATTTATAATGTTTTAGACCGACAAAAAATTGTATACAAAAGGATAAAGAAGAAGCGTTCGATTGGCACATCTAAAATCCTGCATCATCTAACTCTTTAACATTCCCTCATTCATTTTTATATTAGTATAATTTGAGATGATTGCTATTATTGATAGACTGATACAGCCCCACATTAAGGGTTTCTAGTTTATATTTCATATAAATTAGAACCTTGGTGACTTATAAAAATTTGTAAAAATTAAAGATTAAGTAAAATTAGTTTCACCCATATTTTACAGATATAAGATTTTCACCCTTCTTTGTTCATAATGATGCTTATCCCCTTGCCTTCCTAACATCCATTTTTCATCCCAATAGTCACCACAACTGTCATCTTCTCTATTAACACATTGTTGACCGGCAATTTTACACAGAAACTGTCATGTCACCAGCTATTATTTTATAATTTAATATGAAAGTAAATTAAAATATTCTAAATAAACTCCAATAAAGTTTATTTATACTGAATGAAATGAAATTAAACTTTGGATATATTTTTGTATAAATTTTAATTTTTACTTTTAATTTTTGTTTGGTATCATATCATTGACAGATGATGAGTTAACTCATCACTGGTCAACAATGTGCTAACAGTATAAGTATCTTTAAGAGAACTTGTTTTAAAGCTCCAAAGCTCTAAGTTTTAAAATTTTCAATTTTATAAGGCTTGATACTCTCTAATACTAGTCTCAAAACTCCAATTAATCTTTGCTCAGAAATTCTGGTAGCTTAAAAATTAACATCTGGTATCTATTTTACTCTATTAGATAAATTTAATTTGGTGTTGGGCTTCCATTTTTGAATTAAAGGTGCTATGCCTAAGAAGCCTGGCAGTTAATATTTGAAGCTGTATAAGATGCAGGGCAAGTATTAATTATTTTAAAGGGTGCCAAGTCACCTCTTAGGGTTTGTCAGCTAGAGTATCTGTCCTATGGTAAGTATGGCAAAATGGACTTATTGAAGTCAAGTACCAAAATGAGACATATACTAATGACATAACTTTATTGTAAATAGGATAGATGTTTTTATATATTACATTTAAAAATATAAACCTATAAGGAAAAGGATAAATAAAATTATAGAGGGGAAAATGTAAGGAGAGAATCTATAACTCTCCTGTTCCCAGCGTGGTAGTGCACTGTGCACAAGGACAACGCCAGGGAACTAGCCATTAGTACAAAAGTTATTAGAGCCCAGAGGAGGTTGCTGGAGCAATAACAACTTAGGCATATAAGTGTGATTATTATAATAAATAACCCACCAAAAGTGACGCGGTGCACAAAGAGGAAGGGGGTAAGCGACTCAGGTTGGAGGGAACCTGGGAAAACCAATGGTGTACTAGGGGATAGCTTGATCATATTGGAAATAGCAAGGTTAATGGAGCGTGAGACCTCCTCAAAGAGGTTCATGCTCAAAAGCGTTCAAAATATCATAGAATAAAACATAAAATGAGGAAAATGTTTATTTGGGAAGTTGACCAACAAGGAATGTTGGTCAGGGAAAACATATTTAAACATTGACGGGGGAATAAGGGGTTTGCATGAGTGGATCCAAGCACTGACCCACCAATAGGCACACAATACCATCCAGATTGGTAGAATACACCAAAACTGACTTCACTCTTGTAATTGATTGAAATTGGATTTGACCCAAACGTGTGATTTCATAAATGGAACAGTTTTTGAAACCCTGTTCCTCAACTAACCAAACCAAACCTCCTGTGTTTGTTACATAGACTGTTGTTTCAATGCCTGGGCTGTTGTAAGGGGCTGGGCATTTTGGCACCCCACTAGTACCAACCTGGACATATTTTGCCCATACCCAGCATTGGTCTAGGGCATGCCTAAGGTCAGGAAGGGCCTGCAGCTTCACCTTCTGGGCCTCCTGGTGCCCATCCTTATCCTTGGGGTTGGTCCCCACTATGATGTCATGTGACCATAACATTACCCTCTCTCCTGATGGGGCTCAACCTCCCCTCCAGGGGCTTGCGCAAGGAAAATTCTTGTGGGCAGGGGCCAACTTCATGGTGGCAACAATCAGTTTGGGTTAGATCCAGAAGCCTGGGGGAAACACTTGTGGAAGGCTTCAATCAGATCTTGGGCATGCACACAGTTGCGCGCTGGAACCCAACTGTTCTCTGCAGTGTCAAAGCCCTTCCTGGATACCAGGTACTCCAGTCTTCTTTTAACGCGGTGGGAGGCAACTATTTCTTCCACCTCCCACTCTGGTGCCCCATCCACGAGATAGGCCTCAGGAGTCTCTGGTGGGGGGCTCTCAAACAACACCAGTTTGCTCTCATGAAACACAGAGAAGATCTGAGATGAAGGGGGAGATCTAACTGGTATGAGACATGGCCCACCTTTCTAACAACGCGGTAGGGGCCAATCCTCTTGGGTCCCAGCTTCTTGAATGGCTGCTTGATAGGGATGTTATGAGCATCCAGCATCACGAGATCCACTTCCTTGTATGCAGGACCCACTTGGCGCTTCCAATCAGCATTCTCCTTATACACTTGCATTGCCACCTCCAAGCTTGTGGAAACCCCTGGTGGACCTTCTTGATTGTCTTGGCAAAGTCCACCACCACTTCAACCTTTGACCCACAGCTGGGCTCCATGTTAAAGGTGGGGTTAAAGCCATGGCTGGAGAAAAAAGGGGAACAACTTATTGAAGAATGCAATGTGTTGTTGTAACCAAATTGGGCCATAGGAAGGTGAGAAGCCAATCCAAATGATCTGCGGTGGTGTAACACAGCAGGAACTTCTCCAAGCACTAATTCACTCATTCAGTCTGCCCATCTGATTGAGGGTGATAGGCAGTCAAATGGCAAGGGCGAATCTGAAGAGTCTTACACAACTCTTCCCAAAAGACAGAGGTAAATTGGGGTCCCCAGTCACTGATAATCTCTTTGGGAACTCCATGAAGCACAAACACATATGTGATGATGAGCCTGGCCATCTCAGCCGCAGTTATTGTAGTTCTGCAAGAAATGAAGTGGGAGAACTTTGTAAACTGGTCCACCACCATGATGGCATTGTATCCATCTGAGACAGGTAGTTCTACAATAAAATCCACTGATAGGGAAGTCCAGGGCCCTTCAGCTTTCTGGACTGGTATCAACAACCCTGCTAAAGGTTGACAATTTGGCTTCATTTGGTTGCAAATTAAACACTCCTTACAATACCGCCCCACCTGAGCAGGCAAGCCCTTCAAATTGTATGTGCATCATATTAACTCTAATGTCTTCGCTTTACCAGGATGACCAATGGTGAGTCCATCATGATGGTATCAGATGATTTCCAGGTGAAGTGGTCAAGCAGGAACCCATAGGCGCCCCTGAAACCACACCATCTCATCCTTCACGTGATAGACCCTGGAGAGATCCTCTTGATTCAACTCGCACTTAGCAAGTAACAGTATATTTGGCTGCTAGAGGCTGAGAAAGGACTACCTTACTGAACATACTATATTCCTCCACATTTTCCAGAGGTGCAAGCACTGGGCTGTTGGCCAGGGGAGAGGGAAGTTGTGACAGATTTTTATTTGGAGGAATCATAACCTATGCGTTGTGAACTTCTACCTCCTTGGGATCAGGTGCTAAATCAGGGTTGCAAATCAAAACATCTGCCAAATCATTATCCTTGCCCTTGGTGAACTCATATGTGAATGCAAATTGGACAAAGGTCTCATGCCAATGGGTCTGCCATGGGGATAGGACATGAGGGGCGTGGTAGTACAGCAAGGCACAGTGACCTGTATGTACGCGGAATGTTTGGGTAGAGCCATGCAAGCGGTGATGCCAATATGTCAGCGCCTCCACCACCGCTAGTAACTCCTTGTCGTAAACAGCATAATTTAACTCAGGCAGAGACATTTTCCTGGAAAAATATCCCACCGGATGCTCTATCCCATCCTCGCCTACTTGTAACAAGGCAGCCGCTATGGCGAAGTTGGAGGCATCAGTAGACACAATGAACTCTTTGGAAGTGTGTCAACATGGTGAAGGATGGTCATGGACAACAGGGTGCACTTCACAGCTTGGAAGGCATCCTCCAAAACGGGGGACAACTGAAGCACTTTTGCACCACTAGACCTATACAAGGGCGCTGCCACCTCAGAAAGATTTGGCATGAACTTCTTGAGGAATGTACACGTCCCCAGAAAGCTCCTCAATTATTTTACTGAAGTAGGGGTTGGCCACTCACAAATCACCTTCTCCTTGTCTGTAGTTATCATGTGTCCTTGGTCAAACGTGACGTTGCCCAGGAAAGTGACCTGGTACTTGAAGAATTCGCACTTGGTAAACTTCAGCGTAAGGCTGGTCTTCCTTTAACCGCTCCACCACTTGCTGAAGGTGTACTAAATGAGACTCCTGATTAGGGGAAAACACCAGGATATCATCCATGTAGGCAACCGCGCATACCCCTAACAAGTCTCCCAACACTGCATCAATGCGGCGTTGAAAAATGGCAGGGGCATTCTTAAGCCCAAAGGGCATGACCCAAAACTGAAAAATCCCTTTTCTGGTATGGAAGGCGGTTAGCCACCTTTGTCCCTTTTTAATACGAATCTGATTGAACGCATTGAGGCAATCCAGCTTGGAAAAGACCTTAGCCTTCTCCACGTAGTGCGTAATCTGAGAGTCCAAAGTGATGGGATGTAGATCTGGTACAGTGACGTTGTTAAGGTTCCCATAGTCCACACATGGGCACAGATTACCATCAGACTTCTCAGCAAAGAGAAGTGGAGAGCATACAGTGGAGGTACGCTGAAAATTGCACCTTTGGCTAACTGTTCCTTCACCCACACATCCAACGCCTCTTCCTCCCAAACAGTCAATGGGTAAATGGGGGAAGATATATGCACCAGATCTACAGTGAGCTTGAAGTCAAAATCAAACTCAGAGTACTCAGGTAGTGCATTGGCGGATTCTGCATCAAAAGAGGATTCCAAACCCTCCAAGAAAGAAGGTATAGGAACTTCCACTGAGGCCTTCACTAATGAGGCAAGGCTATAAGGGTGAAGGTGGGGCCAGTTAGGCAATTCTCCCTGGGCGTTCTCTTCCAACAAAGGCAAAACTAAGGTGTGACCATTCTTCACGGTGAGGAGAGGTTATTCTCTTTTAGGTTGGTTCTAACGTCAAACTTTCGCCACCACTCCACAACCAAAATGATAGGGTACAGGATGTTTTTGATCGCTCTGAAGTGATCAGACAAGTAATACTTGCCAACCTGATAGTCCACTGTCACAATGATCTACAGAGTGGGAATACCTTGGGACGCCCATCCCTTAGCCATACCACCTGGCAAGTAACTCAGTACAAGGTAGTCGGCTAGGCTCTGATCCATAAAGTTTCCAGAGGAACCAGTATCCACCAAGATAGTAGTGGTGAGCTTCCCAAAAGGAGAGGAGAGGGTAGCAGTCAGTAGAAAATACCCAGAATGGTCCTTATTTATGATAGACAATGACAACACCTCACCAAAAAATTCTTCCTCTGGATCAAGCAAACCATCAGAGTATGTTTTGGAATCAAAAAGGGGGAGGGATAGTTGGCCACTCTTGATACTGAGGCCACATACCCCACCATGCCTTCTGCAGGTGCATATACTTTATCATATTTTAAACAAAGTTCTTTCTCTGCTTCCTGAGTGCCCCAGATCATGGTAGGGGTCAAACGAGGGTTCTCAGGGGTGATTTGATATACTGAAATAGGGTTCTCATCCATGCCATAAAATCTAAGAAATGGCTCAGAGGTTTGGATAATATTATCTTCATAAAACGAGTTTTCAGACGCAAATGACCCTATTCCCTAGTTGCAATGGGATGCCCAACGTTATTTAAGGCTAATACCCCCAGGCCCATCTGCGCCAATTCCGCCAGAAATATCTGAACGCGCTGTCAAAGGAAAACTCATTTATTTGAATGGAAATTGATTATTTCAGTGGAAAGTTGGAGAATCATGACTTTCAGACGTTGAAGCATCTGTATCCACCAGGTACGAGCACAAAGGGTGGATACTTTCCAGTTGAAGGCAACCATAATAACGCCAAGTTGCTCCAACATTTGGTAAAGAGGAAAACAGTGGTGCGACTGACCACAGCCAAGGTCCTCAGCCAGCGCCCACCATTTCCACTCCAGAAAAGTCCCACATGGAAAAAGTTCGTGCACATAATTTTATGTGGTTGGTTGACTAATGTAAGGAGAGTGTCTATAAATATCCTGTTCCCAGCGTGGTAGTGCACGATGCATAAGGCCAACGCCAGGGAACTAGACATTAGTACAAAAGTTATTAGAGCCCAGCAGAGGTTGCTGGAGCAATGACAACTTAGGCATATAAGTGTGGTTATTATAATAAATAACCCACCAAAAGTGACGCGGTGCACAAAGAGGAAGGGGATAAGCGACTCAGGTTGGAGGGAACCTGGGAAAACCAACGGTGTACTAGGGGATAGCTTGATCTTATTGGAAATGGCAAGGTTATCAGAGCGTGAGACCTCCTCAAAGAGGTTCATGCTCAAAAGCGTTCAAAATATCATAAAATAAAACGTAAAATGGTGAAAATGTTTATTTGGGAAGTTGACCAACAAGCAATGTTGGTCAGGGAAAACATATTTAAACATTGACGGGGGAATAAGGGGTTTGCATGAGTGAACCCAAGCACTGACCCACCAATAGGCACACACTATCATACAGATTGGTAGAATATGCCAAAACTGACTTCACTCATGTAATTAATTGAAGTTGGATTTGACCTGAATGTGTGATTTCATAAATGGAACAGGTTTTGAAACCCTGTTCCTCAACTAACCAAACCAAACCTCCTGTGTTTGTTACATAGACCATTTGTTTCAACGCCTGGGCCGTTGTAAGGGGCTGGGCATTTTGGCACCCCACTAGTACCAATCTGGGCATATTTTGCCCATACCCAGCATTGGTCTAAGGCATGCCTAAGGTCAGGGAGGGCCTGTAACTTTACCTTCTGGGCCTCCTGGCGCCCATCCTTATCCTTGGGGTTGGTCCCCACTATGATGTCCTGTGACCATGACAAAAATTTAGATGGGAAGCTCTTGGTCAGGTGATGCATCAGATTATATAATGCCTTTGTAGAATATTGTTGATAGAGAAAAATTATATGTTAAATGTACCAAGTCAGATAATACTTGGTCTCACCTAGGTCTTTTGTTGGTCAGATTCTTGATTCTTACCCTTTTGCAGGTTCATCTTAGTTTACTGCCTCATATGCCACCTAATGTAATAGTCATCTAACATTCTAATATTTTATTTATTTTGATTAGGTGTGATTTCATCTTGGGGTATCTAAGGCTTGAATTGGTCAAACAGAATTTTCCTAGTGTCAATTTGAGCCTTACCAGCTATCAATCTTTCTATATAATTAATCAAAATAACTCCTTTAACCCCCTTCTTGGGTCTAGGCATCAATTCTGTCATGGGAGTCAAATAATCAATATTCTTCCCATCATGTCTGATATCAGGATATATGAAATCACCCCCTTCAAGAATATATGCAAGGGAGTACTGACATATTAATCACTATGTACATAATTGATATATGCTCCAGCTTCTAAAGACTTGATTAAGTATATGTTAATATGTTTGTAGGTTATACCATATGAACCACTCCAGATAAAATAGAATTTTCTTTCTTGGGGTACTATATTATTGTGATAGTTTAGGACTAAATCTGAAATTTTAATGAGTAAAGGTTGGCAAAATGCACTTGCTTCTTGGCCTCTCCTGTAACCATCTTGGCTAGACTTTTCATTGCCTCTGATTGTAGTTCTTTGATATTTTCAGCTAACTTTCTTAGTGATTTCTCAGGCTCTTTGGTATTTTCCCTAGTGACTTCACAAGATAATAGAACCAGAAATCAGGTTCTCTTCCATATAAGGCTTTGAAGGGTGACATTTTGATGATTTAATAGAAGCTTATCCTTAAGCTATCAAAGCACTTGGGAGATACTGGTCCCAGTGTAATATATTGGTAAAAAACATCATTCATACTATTAAAACTAAAATTTGTATTCATTCTCTCTATATTCCCATTAGTTGATGGGTTGTATAGTGCTGAAAATAATGTTTGGGTTACCACGCTTGTAAATAAAATACTCACAACTCTTGAATTAAAAATTATCCTATTGTGGCATAGCAGTAATTGCAGGCAACCATGCCTAGTAAATATTTTGATATAGAAAGTTAGCAATAGCCTTGAAAGTTTGCGTGGGAATGGCAATAGCTTTGGCCCACTTTGTGAAATGATTGATCCCTATAAGAATTTATCAATTTACTCCTAAAGATTCAGGTAGTGAACCTATGTCATCTAAACTGATAGTATGAAATGGCTGCTGAGGGGTCATGAGCTGATAATTTTAAATGCCTTATGCTGCGTTTGTTTAAAAGTTATGCAAGCGTATAAGACTTCCACTACAGAGTCTAGTATTCCTTCCCAATAGTAGTGATCATTGATCCATTTGTAAATTTTCTGGCTCCTCCATGTCATAAGGTATCGTGGGCCTCCATAATAACTGGTAATCATCATGAAAGTTTCAGTAAATTAGCAATAAGTTCCAATTTTCTTTTCATTAATCTATCAAGAACTTTTGTATTTAGAGCATATCATTTTAGCATCTTTTAAACTGTTTATCTTTGTCCTCCCAATGGTCTGGCTTTATGAGTAGGTAATGTAACTGTTCTGTTTCACTAAAGCCTAGATGGAGTAGGAGCTGCATTCAGTTCATCTACATTTATGTGCTTCATTCCATCTTGATAAATAATGTTCATGTCATAGTGCTGAAGTTTAAGAGCCCAGAGGGATAGTCTTCCTAAAAGATCTTTCATGTTTTGCAACCAGTTTAAAAAGTGTGGTTTGTAAAAACTGTAAAATTTGTACATACAAAAAGGGCTGATAATGATTTACCACAAGGAGCACAAATAATCACTCCTTCGCTGTGATACTGTAATTTAGCTCTGCTTTGGAAAGCGTTTGTTTTTATTTCAGTATTCTCACAACATCCAGCTCAATCAGATTATATAAAAATCTGCTTTGTCCACTGGGAGATTTACCTTAATGGATGTTAGTTATTGTAGGAGATGATAACTTATTGTTGGTTATTATTCCTAGTAGAATATTAACTAATCTGCTGGGATTTGATTCCGCTGGATTACTAATGCTTTGTTAGGGAGTATCCCTAACAATGTATTTACATATTATTTGAATATCATTTAATTATTGGTAATTTAATTATATTAGTCAATCAACTTTTTATGCCAATCAACACAGGGATTTATGATTAGTTGCAGAGGTGTTGACAATGCTTCTGGCAGCAACTTCACATGCTAACATATTTAGGTAACGTGACCTACTGTTAATGGGTAAAAGGTCCTTTTGCCTAAGTAGGTTGCTAGTCTAATAAGGATAGACCCTAAGGTTGATCAAAAGCTTTGGGACACACTCTTTGATTTAACCAGAATGGGTCATATGTATAGTCAGCGTCAAAATCTGACTAGACAGACTAGGAAGATAGTTGTTAGAGGTGTCTTCAGAGGAAATATCTAACTTGACAGCTGCCATTTTATATCGAGGTGCCAACAGAAGATTTGGGCTCCAGATTCCCCTATAAGTTTTCTGATTTATTATAAAGAGTAGTAAAAGTAGTTTTTGTATAATAATCAGTTTATTCAGAATAAGCATTTAGATAGTTTTAAATTTACATAGTATACTCTTGGGATTAGGGCTGAAGAGAAGATGATTCTCTAATCTATTTGTCAGTGACAATTATTGGAATTATAGTTTAAGGTAAAAGTTTTTGTCTAAAGTCATCTGCTACTCCACCTCCTCCTGCTTTAATAGAGGAAAAGTCAAAGGGAGAAGATCCCTTAACCCTTAAGTACCTTCAAGGATAGAAGGAAGAGCGTTAGAACCAGTATATCATTGGAGACAACATCCAAGTTGGTTGTGAAAATCTCAACTAGAATGATAGTCTTCATACTATTGTCAACCACGTCTATTACTATATCAATAATCTATCTCAATGCATACATTAGAAACTATACAGTAGACTTGCAGAGCTACAGTGTATTTTCCAGCCTAAAAATTTACATTTGGTGCTCACTATAGGAATAAGTTGGGTTTTCAAGCCAAAGTTAATAGAAGAACGTACCATTACAAAGTCATATAAGAACAAACTTAGGAAGCTGTAGAAGGAATTGAAAAACATGAAAAAGAATGCTCTGAAAATGGCGTCACAAGCTGATCTTGCTAATTTGGGTGAGTATGTGATGAAAATCAAGGAAAATGTTTTAACAATTTTTGGGCAACCTTGCCCTTGGTATTTCAGTAGAGAGGAGAAACTCCGCTGAAGAAATAGAATATTTTTTAAATCTAATTTACAATGACAGCATACTTCCCATCTAATAAAATTTGGATGTAAAAAAGCAGGGAAATTTAAAAGAGATTTTTGAAAGCCATGGGACACCATCGAGGATGTAAACAATGAATATCATTCCCTTGGAAATGCAAATAATAGCTAGCACATGGTATACGCTATATACCCTGGAGCAAGTATATGGAGAAGTCATCGCCCCATGGAGTAAATCAAGACTTGAGCCTTGGGTAGCGCCTGGATTATGATGCCAGGCCACAGGGAAATATTTGTGCAACTGGATGATATGAGCATAAAAATGATGAAAAGTGGAGAAATATCAAGTCACTACGTTTGTACATTTAATCCTAATGGCAGAAATCAGAGAGTCCCATGAATTTGGAATATTAACATATATGGGATTGCCAATGGATGCTGCTGAAAGCATTAACATACAAGTTAATCATAAGCAACTAGCTGGGTTATCATAACTACAGCAATAAGAAGTGCTACATCTATTTGAGAAATATTGGAGTGATATTTGCCTGAGATGACCATGGACTTGGATGCGCTAAAAATTTAATCCATAAGGTTGACACTGTTTAATACCCACAAATAAAAATAAGACCTTTCCACCAGTCAAAGGCTGCTGAAGCATTAGTCAGTGAAGAATCAAGTTAACTGATTGAGCATGGGCTCCTTATACCGTTGTCAAGACATGAGTGAGTCTGATCCTTAAAATGAAGAAAACAGATGAATCAAATTGAGTGGTAATTTTTTACTAATGGTTTAATAAAATTATTAAGAAGGATTTTTATCTACTGCTAAGATATGACAATGCGCTTATTTGCCTAAGGAGAAGTCAATTTCTTTTGGTGATGGGTTTTATCTTGGGTTATTGGAAGATAGATTGCAAAAAATATCAAGAGGAATATGCAATAATTACTGCACAAGGTTAATACCATCTGACAAAAATTCTCCAGGTATTGTGT
Organism: Massospora cicadina; assembly: GCA_022478985.1. NCBI lineage: Eukaryota > Fungi > Entomophthoromycota > Entomophthoromycetes > Entomophthorales > Entomophthoraceae > Massospora > Massospora cicadina. Next base: position 199,019 of record JAKSZP010005347.1, read on the forward strand.
AATGCACTGGAAACTTTCCAGGAGTAGTTGATTATATATTAGGTGACCTACAGTTGTCTTGTATTTAGTGTAATTATATGACATCAACGTATCTAGTAGGACATTCACCAATCAACTGGATAAATTAAAGAAAGTTTTTAAACTCCTATCAATGGTTATTTGAAGATCAAGCCAAAGAAATGCCATTTCTTAAAAAAGCTTAAATATTTGGTTTTGTCATAAATTTCAGTGGATTACAACTACAGCTACAGTAGATAATGGTCATTGAATGGATCTTGATCCCAAAGAGCTTTGGAACATACAAGCTTTCTTGGATGATTGGCCACTATTGCTGATTTATCATAGATTTCTCTGGAATTGCCAAAATATAATTTCACCTGTTAAAGGATCCAAAGAAAAGATTCATGTGGAATGAGAAAGACCATGAAGCGTTTGATAAGCTAAGAAGTTATCTGATGGCTAGTCTTGTTCTTAAATACCTAAATTTTTAATTGGGAGTTTAATATTAAGACTGATGCCTCATTAACAGCAATTGGAACTATTTTAAGTCAAGTAGTGACGATGGGGAAGAGCATCCAGCTTCATATATGTGTAGAACAAGGAACGCCAGCAAAAAAGAACTACATCATGACAGAGCATTAGTGCCTTACAGTGATATATACCTGCAAACAATCACCTTTTATATTCATAGGACACACTTCTTTTTTTAGTACTAGATGGTCCCAACCCAAGGGGGTTCATAGGACACACTTTAAGGTTGTGACTGACCACTCATTTCTACGCCTGTTACATAACCTTAAGGAACCATAGTGAGAACTGGATTAATGGATTCTGAAACCTTAAACCTATGTTTAAAATTATATACCAATCACTAGCAGCACATCAGAATACTGAACTATCAAGATTGCCTGCTGTTCAAGTCATGTATCAGCAAGTGGATAGTTATTCCAATGGATGATTAAAGAAAATTGGGGATGAATCCTAAGATATTAAAGTGTCTGAAGAAATTAGTAGAAAATACTGCTATAAAGAATGGACAACTGTATAAATTGATTGATGGAAAATGGTACTTATTCGTTGTACACTTGGAACGCTCAGAAAATATCTAATCTGCACACAAAGTCATAGGACATGGTGACTGTTGGGACTGCTAAGGTCTAAAATCAATCCTTTGAAGCTTGCTGAGTTGGACTTAGTTAGAGGAGGACTTAACCAAAGTTGGTCTAAAGGTCCTGTAAAATGGATTTACTTGACTAGATAGTGGCCAGACGTTCCAATAGAGAATGTGGGTTTTAGTCCCACTTGCCAGGGCAGAGTGGTGAGAGCCAGAAAGCAGTATGGATTTTCCAGTAGATAATTTGAATGGGGACTTAGCCTTGATATGTTCAGAGGTTCCAAGACTAAGAAAACTTTCACTTAAGAGCCAAAAATGTTAAAAGCGTAAAAGTTGTTCTATTTAGTAGATCATTTGCACCTCTGATAGTGCTATTAAAAGAAGGAATAAAATAAAGGGATATAAGGAACAATCAGCGAAAGCCCTGTAAAAACTGGGAGCAGACTAAGAAATATTATCATAAATCTTTTAGGGGATAAAAAGAAATATGCAAAAGATAAAGAGACTTATAAGATATGTAAAGTTAGGGAAAGGTGCAATAAGCTAAAATAAGTACTTATTACCTACAATGAAGAATAATATTTGAGATAGGGAATATCAACTTGAAGTATTGACTAGTGGATCACTTTGATCTCAATTTATCCAGGGTTCATCCACTGGGGAATTTAGCAATATTAGTTGGGTCATTCAATGCTATTAACTTGGAATAAATAAAATTTTCTGGCCTTTGTCCTGAAAAAAGCATTAATGACTATAATAAATATAATAAAAGTCAGTTAATAATTCATAAAATAATAAATAAATTGGAAGACCCAAATCAAGGCTTCATCCAAACTATCAAGAATCCTGATAGTGGCCTAAGAAAAATAATGGATCATCTACACCAGTATTATTACTGAAAATTTATCAATTATGATGTCACAGATTATCTAGCCTGATGCATAGAATAATAACACCACAAGCTACACAAGGATGTGATAAGGTACTATCTAGTATACCCTGCGGTTTCTTGGCACATGATGTCAATAGATGTGATATGACCTGTTAACTTTTGGCGGTTATGGTTGTTTCCGCTGAGATAGTTGCACAGGTAAAAACCCACTGAGCAACGGATGAGCAATATGATCACTGATCCTTGATAAATAATATAATCAATTACTTAAAATAAGAAGCTCTTTCCTGACAATACCGCTTTATTTGTTATTACTGAATAGATATCCCATCCCATGTTAACTTACAATAAATAGTCTCAAAAACTTTATTTAGTATTACTTAACAGCTACTTATTTTTTATCCTTCCCTCTCTTCTCTTTTTCCAAAAGACCCCCATTCTCATTCTCATGCTCAACTATTATCCTTGGTATTCCTAATTGGTTCTGACCCTCCCACTTAGTAATTCTCAATTTGCTCCATTTTAGGTATTTTGTTATATCATTGAGGCTTCAGAAGAATTCCCTCAATTTTCCAAACTGTGAAACTTTTTATTGATTCACCTTGCATCAACATATTCTACTGCTTGATCTCAGAGCTCACTTCAACTCCTAAATTACAATTCGCTGGATATATGACTTATTATCCAGTCATATCAATTTCTCAACATTACCCCCCCTTGACTGGATGATAAGCTCCTATTACTTGTATGGCCAAAGAAACTTCACGTATAATTGGTGATAATCTGACCACCTGCAGGTTACTTAATAGTGTAGGTGTTGACACCAGACTTCTCAATTATCTCAAACAGTCTGATCCATATATGGGCAAGCTTGTTCTTTCTTCCAAACTCATATTGGTCATGAAACAGGACAAGATCTACTACACTAAACTGTGGGAGGCTGCTGAGTCTACATTGGTCAGCCGCTTGATCCTAAATCTTCTTAGCTAAGCTAGTAGAATAAGCTTCCATCTCTAATTTTATCAGATTGTCTATTAATTAGGTCAGATAACGCTGCAGTTATACTCCGCCATTATCCTCCACACAGGAGTAAAGCAGAGCAGGCAAAGCCAGATGTCTGCCATAGAGCAATTGAAAAGGACTCTTCCCTGTTGACGAGTGGTAGCTGATATTATATGCAAAGATGGCGGTGGATAAAAGGGTACTCCACTCTGAGAGGCAATCTTTTACAAGCTTGCAGAGAATAATTACCAATGTTTTGTTGACCCATTCCACCATTACATTTGATTCAGGGTGTTATGGTGTAGTCAAGACCCCACAAATTACCATCAGTTTATTCAACTTGTGTAGGATATGCAACCTGAAGTTGGTTCTGTTGTCCATGATATAACTTGTGGACAGACGTGTCGCTTTATGACACACTCCAGGATGAACTTGGTGGTGGTGACAGCCTCTAAATCATTGATCACTCTTGCTTTGACCCATATTGTCAAATGATCAATGAATACTATTATATACTTTTAGTGGTTTGAACCAGTTGGCAGAGGCCCCACCACATCCAGAGAAACAGTATGCCATGCAAAACAAGGCTTAACAAGCTAGTATGTGGTCTTCTTGTGGAATGGTTTCTTTACTTGGCACTGATGACAACAAGCAACTGCCTCAAGCACATCATAGTGCATGCTCCTTCAATATTAACAGGGCCGCAAGAACTACAGCATTTTCCACAACCTTCCATGACCTACAGCCCAATGTGCATCCATAATAATTGCTGGTCTAGTGGAAGGTTTAAGAAAACTCAGCGTCAATTTACCAATTTTCTTATATAGTCCCCCATCTTGCAAAAAGGTGTCCCGTTGCAGCCCATCAAGCACTTTGATCACATGGGGCGGTTTGTCATGATATTTTCCCACCATCATCTTCTCATACATGATGTCATCCAAATCCGCCATAATGGTGACTGTTGGTAACTGTGAGAGCCAATCTGCATTTTAATGTTTCACTTTGGCCAGTGTACTATCTCAAACTCATATGCTTGTAACTTCAAGGCCCATCATGCAAGCCATCCTTCAAGTTCACAGAGATTCTGCAGCCAATGCAAGGATGCGTGATCCGTTACCACTTTAAATTTTACATTGTGGAGGTATACCCAGAACTGTTTATATGCATATATAACCACTAATCTCCCACTTGGTCACAGTTTAATTTTGTTCATGACAGTTTAATCTTCAGCCACAAAAGGTGACAGGATGCTTTACACCATCATCACCCTTCTGAGATAATACTGCCCCTATAACATAAAATGTTGCGTCCGTTTGTACTATGGATTCCTTTTTGAAATTATGATATTGCAAAATGGGCGCACTTACCAACGCAGTAAAAAACATCAAAAGCGTTTTGGCATCAGTCAGTCCAGCCAAAGGTGGCATTTTTCTTCAATAACTCAAATAGTAGTGCTCCAATACAATTGAAGTTAGGAATGAACTGCCAGTAGTAACCAAATATCCTCAAAAACACTTATATCTCGCTTATTGCCTGGCTGAGTCATCTTACTAATAGCTTCCATTTTCACTGGCTGAGGCTTCAGCCCTTTTGAGTCTACCACAAACCCAAGGTATTCCAATTGCTCTTTTAAAAAATGACACTTCTGAGGCTTGATCTTGATATTAGCATCATAAAGTTGGCATAACACTTGTTTCAAACGGTCAAGATGCTTGGTGAACTTCTGAGAGAACACGTTGGTATCATCGAGGTAGACTAGGATGCATGTCAGCTTCAAGTCACCGAAAATTGTGTCCATAGCATTCTGGAACATAGCCGGGCGTTGCACAAACCCTGTGGCATATGTGTAGGCTGGAACAACCCTTCTGAGGTGATTAGTGCATTTCTCACGTTCTGCCACCAGCAACTTAATCTGCAAGTACTCTGACATCAAGTCAATGGCAGAGAAGTAATTAGCGCCTCCAAGATGATCTAAAGTATCGTTAAACCGTGGGTGAGGATAGAAGTCCTTCTTAGTGATGCTGTTAAGCTTTTAGTGGTTGATGACCACCCAGTTTGTGCCATTTTTCTCTTGACAATGAGCACTGGCAATGCCCACAGACTCTTGGACGGCTCTAACATCCCTTGCTTAATCAATTTTTCTACTTCATTGGAGACTACTTCCTCTGCATTTTTGGAGTACCAGATGGGCCGCGAATAAATGGGAGGGTAATCTCCTGTGTCTACCCAATGCACCACCCCTTGTGCGCACCCCAGATCTTGGTCATCGGAAGCAAAGATATCTCATTATTTTTCAAATAGGGCCATCTCCCTATCTTTCTGTTCCTCTGACAACCCATTCAGAGCTTCCTGTGGAGCTACTGTCATTGCACCAAATGGGATTCTACTAGTAGTCCCAAGGTCCTCCCACAAACCAAACTATTATATATTGTGAACCTTGTCAATAAGGACTAAGTGTAAACAAGCCACCACTTGGTGCCTTTAGACCATCATAGCCTCCTTCTGCAGGTTTGCTATCAGCACCTTCTCCATGCCCTGATAACAGTAACCCAGGAGCTACATGAGGTTTGAACTGGGATTGCTGGTAGGGCCCCATGATCTCTCCCTATAGCCCTTCAGGGACGTCTATTTTGAGCTTGATCCCTATTATGACCTGATGCCCAAAAGGTTATCTTAAAGTTTTCATAACCTATAAAAGAATACCATTGTACTCATAAATCTGGCTAGGAAGGGCATAGGTCCTCCATTTCATCCGCCAATATTAGACAGTAATTACCCCATCACTATATGCTAGATTGATCTTACTGAAGCGGATTGGGTCCTTAAGGACTCCGCTGGAGGTAAAGTAAATGTGGATCTGTTGTCCTAGGACATTAGGGGGTTCTTTGCCTTATCGACTACAGCCCCAAATCGCCCACATGAACGCAGTGCCAATAAACATGTTGTAGTTATTATTAGGTAAAACTATATCTAGAGCAGATGCGCTGACCAACCCAAACCTCAAAGATACACATGCTTTATGCGCCCTCCAACACAGTTCCCTGTGCCCCCATGGTCCCATATACTACTCAGTGTTCCACATTGGGCTTTAGTGGAAGCTTAGACACTAGTTTGGTGGATATTATATAGAATGGTGCTAGTGTCTATAATCGCCCATACTTTTGTATTCTGTACAAAAATGTCACAGTATGTACACTCCAAATAAGAGGAACCCATGGTGTTGATTACATGCATATCCAAGGTCTTCTTTTTTTTAGTACTAGATGGTCCCAACCCAAGGGGGGATTCATCGATGTATCCAAGGTCTTCTTATTGTCCAGAAAAGTGATATTACTGGTGCACACATGAGGATACTCCTAGGCAATAGTATCTACTGGAATGGCCAAACTTATTCCTGCTAGGGTTGTGACATTTGTTGAGGGGCTGCCTTTGGCTGTACCATTCCAAACAAGGATTTGCCAAGCATAAGGCTTCTGCACCTCTTGGTGGAACTCTGCATCGACATTATTTGGGTCACTCCCTTGGTTGGAAGCCAAGATATTGTAGAATATTTTTTAATATAATAAATCATCAGAGCAATCCCTAGGATCAACACAAAGTGACTTGGTGGAATACTCAGGGATGAATAAAATTGGATTAGCGGAAGTAGAGTGTCCCATCTCTACTCTGCATGACCTTACCCCTGATTGATTGGGGCAGCCAGTACTGCATGAGCATTCAGTCTTCCCGGAAAGCTAGCCGCATAATACCTCTTTGGATGCATGAGAAACAAGCATTCATAAACGGCCCTAATCTCTGTATCACACCCAAAGGTCTGTGGAGAAAATTAAAGGATGTATCATAAATTGGCTGAGGAGGAGCTGGTTGATATTAGTGGGGAAAAAGAAAATGCCAACGCGTTAAGTGGACAAGTATTACCCAAAGTTTATTAACCAAGTCGTTGTTGTCCAGTATTTCAACAGGGATTTGGTAGCAGTGTTAAAGGATTTCCACTCCACTTTGGGAGCACTAAAGGTGACAGATAAACGGCGTAATTGACTAAAGATTTTTAATAGCTCTGCGCCATCTTGAAGAATGTAGTACATAGTATTATACAGGTTCAATATGGATTAACTGCCTCAGTCATCACTATGCCCACTTCCTCATTTGTTGAGATATTTGTTTCCAACAGCAGATGAGCCTTGGCCATGAATGGCTTCACAAACTCCACCAAGGACTCATTTAATTGAAATCATATTGTCAAAAACTCTGCCTTGCGCTGAGCTATTTTCGCCACACCCCCAAACAGATGGATCACAGTTTCTTTCACCTCTTAATAGGTTACAGTACTACTATTAAGGTAACAGGTGACCTGGTTGGCGCTAGAAGCATCCAACGTGGATAACAACAGTTTAGCTTTCCGCTGATTGGAAGCCCCTTCCATTGCAAAGTCATACTGCTTAAAGAGTCTGGGTATCATTCCATTGCTGTTAAAGGGGGCAGCTTGTCAATGCAGACCCCTTCCTCCCTAACACAACTATTCCATTTAAGCTCTGCACAGTATAGCCGCTCTGTAGTATCGCCAAAGTGGCTAGCAAGTTGGTTGGTTTGACCACCCACCAAGTGCAGTTGGTGAAAGGCCTTAGAGAGCTGATCTGTCATACTTTTATTCTCTCAGAAAAGCGTTTTTTGAGCCTGGAGTAGGGTATCCAAGGCAAGCTTTGATTCTTCATATTGTGATAAATCAATAAACTGGGGTAGTACCCCGTCAAGGTGAGCCAGTGGCGCCATGGCTTTGGAAAATATAAAATTATTAAGTGTTGATCAATGGGCCCCCTGTAGCGAGCACCACTGTTAACTTTTGGAGGTTATGGCTGGTTCCGCCAAGCTAGTTGCAAAGGTGAAAACTCACTGAGCAACGGGTGAGCAATATGACGATTTTTAACCTCAATAGGTAATATAAAAAAGTACCTAAAAACAAGGGGCTCTTACCCCTATGATACCACTTTATTTAGTATATTATTTAACGGCTACTTTTGTTTCATCTTTCCATCTCTTTTTTATTAAAAGACCCCCTTTCTCATTCTCACGCTCAACTCTTATCCTTGGTATTACTAATCAGTTCTGACCCTCCTTCTTAGTAATTATTGATTTGCTCCATTTTAGGTGTTTTGTACTATCATTGAGGCTTTGGCAGAATTACCTCAATTTTCCAAACTATGAAACTTTGGATAAATTCGCCTCATGCCAATATAATCTACTGCTTGATCTCAAGGCTCACTTTGACTCCTAAGTTACAATCTGCCAGATAGGTGACTTATTGTTCAGTCATATCAATTTTTAAGACATGACCCTTGAGTGTTAGTACTGGAAGAGTAAAGTATATCATAGATGTGTTAGACTATCTGACTAGATGTGTCAAGACAATTTCCTTGAGCAGAGTAGATGCTATAATCACCGTGAGGTTACTATTGGACCAAGTTATGTAACAGCATGTATGCCCACAAGTATTATTGAGTGATAATGGAACCAACTTTATGTCCTATGTGATCCCAAGACTGAATGAACTAATGGAAATTTGAGGATTGGCGTCCACTCCCTACTATCCAGAGACAAATGAAATGGTAGAAAGAGCCAACAGAACTCTAGCCGTGACACTGAAAAAATGGGTAGTGAAGAAAATATCCCCTTGGATCTTATCAGAGTTCAGTTATTTTCACATATAATATAAGTTATCATATGGAAACGGGAAGTTTCTGTTCAAATTCTTTTACAGATGAAAAGCCTCACTACCACTGATTTTGTATTCAGCAGTGGAACCAGCTTCAGGGATGAGTACAGAGCAATACTTAACACAACTGACAGCTATTATGATTGAACTGCAATTACTGGCAATTTACATGATGTCAAAGAGGAAATTAAAGCAAAGAAGAAGAATTAAAACTGACCAGCACTTAAAGGGTACTATGTAGGAGATGGGGTAGCCTATTTAATACCCATGGATTTGGAAGAAAAAGTTGGACGCTCTGTGGTTGGGTCTATTTGAGATTAATGCTAAGATGGTGAAAGATGCCTATACATTAAATAAATCACTGATGGTCATATAGTGAATTGGGTCGATACTAAATACTTATGGCATTGGATCTGGTAGAAAAAAGATATAAAAATAATATAAGATAAAAAGCATATAGAAAAAAATATAAGGATAAATATATATGAAAGGAAGTTAAAATCAGGAGATTATCCTTGAAAAAAATTATAAAAAATGGAAAATATATTAAATAATATCAGTATTTATTGCCATGATCAGAGGATCTGGTGGTGATCCCACATTCCATTGTCAAAGTTAGGAGAAGGGGGATGAAATATGATAAAAATGATGAATTGCAATGAAGCTAAAGTAAACTGTGAATGTTGGTAGGATCAGCTCATGTTAAAACTTGATCTTTCATAAAGAGGCATGAGGATGTATAAGTATGCTTGGCAGGATCAGGTCATATTGAAACTGGATCTGGTGTTTTTAAGGCAAGAGAAAGGAGAGCAGAGGATTTTCTATGATTATAAATGTAGAGCCCAGCCTGGGGGTGTACAAGAACCAAAGAATTGGTGAAGCTAACAGAGAATATCCTTTAAATGACAAGGGGTCATAGAAGCCCACATGGAGTAAAACAGTCTTATCAGAACATATTGTCAGTGAGAATGACCAAAATAGTCCTGGCACAGCGAGAGGCTGTGAGAAACGCGCTTTGAGGAGATGGCAGCAAGTAGGAAAAGAAGTAGAGAAGCTGCACTGCAAAGAATGTCATGAGATGTGTTGAGTGCAGGCCAGACTGAGCTCCACTGAAGCCAGATTTAACTTTGATGGCTGATTTTGTGACCATGACCTGAGGAGGCATCCATTCCTAAGTTCCTATATTTTGCTAAAAAATATGGTCAATCTTTTGGATGTTTTGAGATTTCAGTATGCCAACATCATCCAGCTCAGTCAGATTATATATAAAAATTTGCTTTGTCAATGGGAGATTTACCTTAGTGGATGTGAGTTATTATAGGAGATAATAACTACGGTTGGTTATTATTACTAATAAAATATTAACTAATCTTCTGGAATTTAATTCCGCTGAGTTACTAATGTTTCTCAGGGAGGATCCTCAACAATGTATATACATATTATTTGATATCATCTAATTATTGGTAATTTAATTATATAAGTCAATCAGAGTTTGTCGCCAATCAACTCAGGATTTTATGATTAGTTGCTTAAATGTTGATAACGCTTCTGGTAGCAACTCACATGTTAACCTTTTAGTTAAATATGATATGTTGTTAATAGTGAAAGGTCCCTTACTTAAGCAGGTCGCTAGCTTAATAAGAGTAATCCACTGAGATTGATCAAAAGCGTTGAGAAAAATTCTTTGATTCATCCAGAAAAGGTCATATTTATAGTCAGCGGGAAAAATCTGACTAGACAGATGAGGAAGCATATTGTTGGAGGCGGTAAAGGGAGTTAATCCATAGGTAGATGCTGATATATCCTATTGGTTGCCAACAGTAGAGTTGGGCTCCAGATTCTACTTCAAATTTCTTTGATCCTTGTTATATAAAAAGTAGTAAAAGTAATTTTTAAGTAATCTTCAATCACTTGGAATAAACATTTAGTTATTTTAAAAGTTATATTTTATACTCTTGGGATTAGATTAGAAGAGAATAGGATCGCTTATCTATAATTAGTTTCCAACTCTTTAGATTAGGGTTGAAGAAAAGATTCTCAGTCAAAAAGATTATTAGCTACTCCACCACCTCCTGCACTAAGAGAGGAAGCGTCAATGGAGAAGACCCCTTAACCCAGAAGTACCTTCAAGGATAGAAGGAAGACCTTAGCACCAGTATAGCGTTGGAGAGATCACTCTAGTAGGTTGTGAAAATCTTATCTAGGATGATAGTCTTCATACTATCATCAACACAGTACATTATTGTAATAATCAAAATTTCTTGATTGTTGCATTTTGGCTTAGGTTCAGATTTTCCAAATCACATGTTGAATTGTATAGTAAAATTGTATGGTTTGGGAGCTAGGTTGTGACTCATATGAACTATTGAATAGGCTCATATGAGCCTGATCAATAGTTCAGGTGGGCACTAAAAAGACATATGTAAAAGGATGCCCCCGTTAATTCTAAGGCTTTTTATTTAACTGAGGCAAGCCGACCAGGGGACAGGCATTACTGAAAGAAAGAAACGACATGAAACCTGAACAGGGCCAACTCCGTCAAAGAAAGTTTTTCCACCTCCAAATCAGGACTCAAATTTTGACTTTTCTTTCTCGTTGCAAACACTTTTGCAACCTATTCAATTCAAGACTAAATCTAGTTTGATAATCTCACAGAGGAGATTAGTCTGTGCCCATGTCTGGGAGCAGTTGGGCAAGCAAGGCAAGAGGAGCAGGCGGAAGGCCTGCGGCCTCCAACATTCGAAAACGCCCCGGAGAATCTGGCGGAATAGACAAAAATCTCAAAAAACTGGCGGTCACAATTTCCCCAGAGATACTTGCGTGGTAAGCACGATGCAACCAGTACATCAACACGCCACACTCCCAGCCACTTTTGTCAGTGGAATTTGGAGTCCGTATGTATCTGGACATCCAAAAAATGGCCTTATGGGAAAAATTTTGTGAAGATGTACACAAAATTTTCCCCAACCGCGGTGTACATTGCACCTCACTCCATGTCGCGCAGTTGGCTGGACCTAGGTTTCAAAAGCAAAATAGCAGCAGACAAGGCTGCAGTGGTGCACATAGTGGTCGACCTCCCTGAAGGGCAATGGGTCATTGAAACCAAATGCACCAGATGGACAAAATTAAACCAAATTTTCCTCACGTTTGACTTTTTGCCTACTACGGTAAAACATGACATTTTGGAGCAACACCTGAAAGATGGTCTCGCCATATATGGCAAAATACAATCTTTCAAAATGCAACGTTTCACACTGATGCCACACCTGTGCACTGGCAAAGCCATCGCAGTTCTGACCCCAACTGAGGAGATTGCGAAGGACCTAACCCAGATCCCGCACTCCACCTTTATTGACATCGCAGGGCATACCACCCACCCATTCCAGGTAACCGTGGACAGCGCGCCCCCCATTTGCACCCACTGTGACGCGTTTGGCCATAAGGCGCATGCATGCCCCATCAAGGAGGGCGTCACATTCCAAGAGCACCCCTTGGCGGCCATGGCCAGCGGAGAGGCGCACTATGAACCAACTGTAAGCACCAAGGAGGCTTTCCCATGGGGAGCACAAGGCTGCTACCTATTGGTAAAGCCCATCTCCCCGCAGGAGCGGAAGAAGGCCAAGCAGGCCCATATGACCGCGGCCAAGGAAGCGGCCAAGGCCACCACCACCATCCCACACTCCCAACACCAGGAGGACATTGAAACCTTCACGGTGGAAGCGACTCAGGAATCCATCACCCAATCAGATTGGGAGGCCCATGCTGAGTGGGCAACTCAATCCGAGGATCTGATGGGAGAATTGATCTCACCCAATCGCTGCACCCAAGCTCCAGTCAAAACTGACTTGGGACCTATCCCAACTGAAAATTTTTTTTTGACCTGCTCGATGGTGCACCAAACTTATCTGCACCGCAAAAAATTTGTCTGACGTCGGGAAAATAAAAAGTGAAGGCCAAAGCCAACGCGACTCTTTCCACAAAAATTAACAAAAACCCTGATAGCGTTGCTGCTAACACCTGCGCTGCTGTGAAAGCCCATGGGGACCTTGAAGAGGCTGGTGGGCCCAGGGGCCCACCCCCTCACACCTAAGGTGCGATGGGGGGTAACCTTCACTCT